>VDFB02192555.1:0-49630 GCA_007258455.2 Sequoia sempervirens | reverse complement strand
ATTCATTTGATCACCCAAAAGGTAAATCAAAAGTGGTTTTTTATCAGCATTTTGATAGGTGTAGAGGAGACTCGATTATAGGTATGGTTTAAATCTAATAAGGTTCTATCCAAGGGGGTTTGATCAATCCCTATTTAATTAAAATAATTTAAATGGAACCTTTAAAGTCATAAAACATTGTATTTTCTAAAAATATGTGATTTCAGGAAAAAAATAAGGATGTCCCAAAAAGTGTACCCCATTATTGTGGTAGCACCCTATGTGAAAAGTTATTTTATGTCAATAAATCAATTGTTTATACTTTAATATTTAGTTTCTACATTTCTAGGACATCACAAATTGTTGATTGGGCCCCTAGATCTATGATTTATCATGCCTATTATCTACATTTTGGTGCATTGTCCTAGGTTAGACTTTAAATTTTATATCTGTTTACATTTCCCTTTCCAAACCCCAATTATAGAAGAAGTCAACTTCTTTAAAATCTAGAGGCAATTTAGTTTAGAGCAATAGGTCCCCCATAAATTGAGTTTCCCATAAAGGATTGTTACCTTGCCAACTCTTGGCATCAACATGAACTTTTTGAAAGACTAGAAAACAATAATGTGATTTGAACTAAGTGGATGTTCCATATCAAACTAAATGATATTGGAGAAGTTGTAAGAAATAATGTAGGGCTTGTGTGTAAGGGCTACTCACAAGTAGAAGGAATAAATTTTGAGGAGACATTTCCTCTTGTGGAAAGAATGAAAACTATAAAAATATTTTTCACTTTTGCAACACATAAAATTTCAAATTTTATCAAATGAATGTGAAGTTTACTTTCTTGAATAGAGAATTAGAAGAAGATGTATGCATAGAAAAATTGAAAGGATTTTAGTTATCAAACAAACTAGATATGGTTTGAAAATTGAAGAAGGCATTATATGGATTGAAGCAAGTTCCTAGAGCTTGGTGTGCAAGGCTAGATAGGTACTTGATACAACAAGGATTTAATAAATGTACCATAGATAGTAATCTTTACTTTAAAGTTGAAAAAGATCAAATCTTAATTGTGGTTGTATATGTTGATGATATAATTTTTGGAGGAAATGAAGCCATGGAAAAGAAATTTTCAAAAGAGATGCATAAAGAGTTTGAAATGTCTATGTTTGTTGAGATCAATTTCATCCTTGGGCTATAAATCAATTAGATAGATAAAGGTATTTTTATTTCATAATCAAAATATGTCAAGGAAATGTTGAAGAAGTTTGGAATGGAGGATTCTAAACCAGTATGTACCCCTATGGTTAATGGTTGCAAGATGAGAAAGAATGATGAATCTCCTAAAGGTAATTAAAGCAAGTATAGATCAATGATATGAGGACTACTATATCTAACTACTACTAGGCCAGATATCATGCATGCAATTTATCTTGTGGCTAAATTTAAAGATCCTATAGAGTCACATATTGCATCAATGAAAATGATATTTAGATACTTAAAGGAAACTTTGAATCATGGCTTGTGGTATCCAAAGGATACTGACTTTACTCTGAGTGCTTACACAAATACAAATTGGGCTGGCTGTGTAAATGATAGGAAAATTAAAATTTGTGGTGCATTTTTTCTTTGATGTAGATTTGTGTCATGGCTAAACAAGAATCAAGATTCAGCAACTTCATCTACTACAAAGGAAAAACACATTATAGAATCATCTTGTTGCACAAAGGTGTTGTGGATGAGGAAAACATTGAAGGATATTAGAGTGGTATATGATGAACCAATTTCTATCTTTTGTGATGATAAAATTGATATAAATATATCAAAGAAGATGGTAATACATTCGAGGACAAAGCATATCTCAATCCGTTGTCACTTTTTGAGAGAGAAGGTTGTAGAGAATGAAGTGAAGCTTGAATATGTGCCTACAAAGGATTAGGTTACTAACATATTCACTAAGCCTCTACCCAAGGATAATTTTGAATATCTTTGGGAGAAGTTGGGGGTTATTTCCTCTCCTTAATTGAACTAGATGCATAAAGAGATGTATCAATCCAGTGGATATTATTATTCATTCTTTGATCAAGACTATTGTTGGTGGCTACCTCTCGGAGGGAGTAGGTAGTGGCATTATTGGTTGTTACAATTAGGAGGAGTGATTATTGTCATTATGCAATAGTTATTGATTGATTTAGTATGGTGTGTGCTCCTAAGGGGAAGTTTGTAGAGTAGTAAAGGAAAATAAATTGTAGAATAGTACAAGATTGTTTGGTATTCTTGGGAGAGAGATACAAATATTTTTCCCTTTACCATTGATACCAAATGGGGAGAGAGTAATGTGAAAAATAAAAGATTTATTTATAAAAAGGATTCATTTATCAAAGGGAGAGTTTAAGTCATGTGAAAAATATAAGTTATTTAGTGGGAGAAAAGAGAAAAGGAAAATAGTTGGTATGAAGCTTGGTAATTACAGTTGTTGTGTTAGTTGCTAATGGTTTTTTAGATCATGTGTTACCTTCAATGACAAATGGGGGATTGTTACAAGTATGTGTAGTTGGTGTTGTCATTAGTGTCAATATAATGAGAAGGAGATTGTTACAAGAGTATGTGTACTTGGTATTGAGTTGATGGTTTCTTTGTTCATGCTTTGATTAGTTGCATTATGTTGTCATTAGTAAGCTACTAATATTAGCCTCTAGTGTTGCTTTGATAACCTTTTGTTTATGGATGTATGGTTGAGTTTCTATGTTGTAATTGGTTTAGAGGTGATGGGGAAGCACTTAAGATGATGAGTATGTGTCTCAGGTGCTTGATTTTGAAATGATTTTGAGAAAATTTGAATAAAAGAGGAAACAGTGTGTCGCAAAGGTGTTCTATGTTGTGGAATGGTATTCTAATTTTCCTCTGCATTTATTCTATGTTGAAGATATGGTTGTGTAGTTTGGATATGTTGATCAAAGGTATTCAAAGATGTTATATCCAAAATTTGGTGTGCTAGTTCATTGTTCAAAGGAAGTTGTGTTCACCTGTGTGTGAACTATGTAATGCAGTTCAAGTGTCTGGGAGAAACAGTTTTGCTCCGCATTTCTCTGCATAGCAGTTTCAAGTCTTGTAGATCTAGGAGTGTGTTGATAGTGTTTTTATCTTTCTTTAGGTGATTTTTTTAGGTTTGGAGGTTTGAAAGTTGATTTCTTAAGCTATAGTGTATAGAAGGATTTTCTAAATGTATTGGGCGTGTACATTCTTTAGGTGAAATTTGTTGGATTTCAAGGTGTTTATGGAATATTCCAAATTATGTTCAAGTGGATTTTGTTGTTTGTGAGATTTCTTTGGACTAAAGGAAGTGTGTACTTAATTGTTTAATGGTGTTTACACAAGTTCTATCAACCAGAATCAACTAAGCAACATACTATCTTTTGTCGATAATCAATCACTGCATGATGGGATTCCAACCAGTCCATAACGAAAATAATATCATAAGAACCATGAGGTGTAACAACAAGATATACTAAGGTATATTGTGATCCAATCCTTAATCCACAATCATGAACAAGGGATTCTACTACTACCTTCACCCCAAAGACAAATTCTACCTACCACCTATCACCTTGCTTTACTGCCACGAGTCCACATTGTTCAATAGTAGAGGGTTACAACATATATAATCATCCTATAATGGAATGATGGACAAAGAAGGACCTAACATTATCTATAAAATATTTTTTTTGCATTGGGTCATGGAACACTCAAACTTAAAAAAGTAGGTGGAGTCGATGTTGAGTACATGGAAACCGTATCAAACAACATTGTCAAATAAATCTGCATAAATTGACAATCACACTGTGAAAGAGAGTCACTACGTAGTAGGGTACTCATTAGTGAGTAATGCTACACTGTGTCCTTCACCAAGACTAACATACGGTACTAAGGTACAACTGATTCACCCCCTCTAAATTGTTATGTGCATTCAACACTAGGTGTCTCAAATGATGAGGATATAAATCTCAACAAAATGAGGTGAGATAAAAGAATGAAAAATTATATTTAAAATTAAGAAATATGCAAATAGGTCAATCCAAGAAAGGTTATATCATTACTAGATATGTAAAACTACTATTTACACTAGCATTTCCTACTATGATCATCACAAAACGAAACATAAAATATAAATTTAGAAATTGAAGGAACTTTAATAGGACCAAATATATTAAAATGGATTAAATCCAACACCTGAAAATATTAATGATAACTAGATTAAAACTAATAGAGGTTTTATTTTCCATATGTAATATTCACAAAAATCAAGTTGAATATTACAATCATTTAATCCATCAAAAAGGTTTTTACTTTTCAAAGTGCTTAAACTCTTCTCACCTATGTGACCCATCCTTTGGTTTCATAAAACTATTTTCTCTACTAATAACTTAGTCTCCAAGGCATGAGCACCCTTTTGTACCCAAAAAGGATAACCATTAGAAGTAAAAACAACACACCTCTTTGTTACTATTTCTAATTATGAAGCTGAAGGTTCTATAGATCTCTTCATTATAAGAATTGAACAACTATTAGACTAATTTTTTCATGTATTAAATTGAAACAAAGAACCAATTGATATGAAAACCCTAAGAAAGAATCATAACTCCTCTAACCATATTGTATCCTATACTTGATAAAATATCCTACATACATAATCTAGTTTACTTACATAAAGTAAGTTCCATGCAAAACTAGGGATCACATGAAATGCACTTATGATCCCATTTACCTATTCATCAAGGGATTAAATTAGGACTCTAACACAGCAAAAAATATTCAAATGAGAAGCATCTCCTAAGTACACCTTCCCACTATCATATTCTTCCTATTTTTTAAACCATCCTCGATATGAGGTCATGTGGAAAGAGGCACTAGATGAACTATCAACCATGCACCTTCTAATGCATAATTACCAAGGTAGCAACCAAAGAATTACATTCATCCTAGGAGAATCTCTCATCATCATAAAAATATAATTTCTTATTCTTCTTCTTCTTCCTCTTTTTCTTCTCCTTATAATATCTTCTTAGATGTTCATTTTTTTCATAGTTCTTGCTTCTGCCTTGAATTTACCAAAATATATGAGCCTAGACTTATCTTTATTCTTATCCTTCTTCTTACATTTTATTTGGATTTTCCACAAACCACTAGGGCCTCCTTTGCTAAAATTAAACTCTTGCTTCTTATATCTTCTTAAAGCAAGCATGTAACCATTTTGTCAATCTTAAACTTTGTGGTAGTTCTCTCAATGGTCATAACAAGGTGGTCCATGAATCTAACAAAGTATGTAGTTAAGTCATACAAAAATCCTCCTCCATTTTTACTCCCACATAATGCAATTGGGACTATCATATTGAAGGTATTTAGACGTTTGGTCATAGACCCACCATCCTCCATTCTAAGTGCATAAAACTTCTTTCTCAAGAAAATATTAATTACTAGGGAATTATCCTAATAAATTTATTCAAGATTCATCCAAATATTTTCTGTGTAAGTTTATTCATGCACATTTATCAACACTAAGTTGGGAAAAATGAGTTAATAAGACCCTTTTCTTTTCTATCCATATTTTCCTAGTATTCTTGTGATAGAGCTATGGGTTTCAATCTATATATTACATCTCATATATATTAGTCTATCAAAACAACTCAAGATTTATGCATAATAACTTCTCCATCTTTATCGTTGATGTACTTTCATTATCTTATTGCAATATGATCAAAACCCTATATATGTAGGATCCCACTCAAATAAAAATTATTACAAAAAACCCTCTAACAACACATAGAATTTGAGGTAATCAAGTTCTTATAAAAATGAAAGGTCACAAGGTACATAGAAATATTTTGTACACTAATCTTTTCATGAGAGTTTTAAAATTTTTAATAATAATAAAAATTAGGAATACATTTAAGTGAAAAATAAATAATAAATACCATAAAACAAGTGTACATAGGGAAAACCATTTTGAGAGAAAAATCCAACACTCCAAAGAAACATAATGTATTATTTAGTAAACAATGATTATAATAATTTTATAGAGAAACCCTTTTTAGGATTATCAACAACCAGAGATTTAGAGGTATTCTCATAGCTTAGTAGCGTCTATTAAAATATACTATTTTACCCCCATCTCAAGTACTTCATATATGGGAAATACAAAACCTAAAACTATCAAATGATAATTATAAATTCATGAGCTAAAACCACTTAGAAGTGGCACCCAAATTATCCCCCTATCAAAGAATCCTTATCATTGTCATAATACATGTATCATATTAATCAATAGGTGTACCTTCCCTTTAAAACCTTTTTAATTGTTCAACAAATTTTTATATTTTCTATGCAAACTTTAGCGGGGCATAAATTTTGATTTGAAGGGTTCATTAGGCCTTCTCCCTTTTTAAATTGAAGTACTGAAAGAGATATATGTAGCAGGCACCCCCATATGTGGTGTTGAGAAACTAATGATTTATATTTTTTCCAAAAACTTATCTTATAGCCCAAAAATTACACATTTAATAATATTAACATTAGGAGAAAGCTTGAAAAAAAAATTCCAAAAAGGAAATTTTTCAATAAACTGAGAGATAAATCATGGTGTTGGGATGAAAGGCAAGGAAGAAAGGTGAAGAAAAACATGGTAAAATAGATTCTTAAACTATGCATAGACATTACTTATGCAATACTTAAAAGAAATTGAATTAAGAGAGGCATAATAGTGGGATAAAATATATTGAGTGGGGTGATGCAATATAATAGCTTAATGGCATGGGAATCTCTTTTGTAAGCTACAATCTTTGTGGATTTTATTAAGGATTAATAGAAAGAATGCTTCATATGATAAAAATGGTTTATCCTTACATAAGAGAAGTAATTATTATAACTAATAAAATGTCTATTTCTCCTTGTGTTTAGTATTGGACATGTTTATATTTAAATATGCATTTTAGAATGTTTGTTTGTTTATATGTTTGCCCACAGTCCTTGCTCCTTTGGAGGTGTTGCATTACACTATTGTATTTCTCATTCAAGATATTTTCTATCTAACACACTTGTATTTCTGAACCAATTTATATATTATATTCATCTTCATAAATAAAAAGTCATAAATTATTTATTAGGCCAACTAGATTGGATTATATCCATTTTAGGCTTGGTTGGAAAGTTTGTTGTTATTGGTTTTTAGTCATAATTTACCTATCCAATTTTATATGGAATAATTATACATAGAATTAAAATGAATTAAACATGTTATTGTAGTGATTAATTTAGATATTGGAAAGTGTCTTTAAAAGTATGATACTAATAGTTGAAATTGAATATCATAGAAAATCGATGACAAGCTTGTATGGCATAAGTTTAGAAGTAAACTCCCTCACATTTTTTTTTAAATAGAGCAATTTACAAATACTTTAACTTGTAACTTGTGATTTATAACGTATTAGTCAATTGTACAAAGAAATACATTTAATAAATGTATTTATGAATTAAAAATATATTCATAGAAATATAGATTTTTAAAAAATGAAGAATATTCCTAACATGAGCACTTGTCAATAAGCATAAGCCCATAATAAAAGTCTATTAGTTGTAAATAGCAAAAGATAAATTAGTTACTACAAGATTTAGAGTTCAAAGAAAACATATAATACTTTAAAAATCACCTAAACTATGAAGGGATTTTAAGTATAATTACAAGTATGATACTAGGAGTTGAAATTGAATATCATAGAAAATCAATGACAAGCTTGTATGGCATAAGTTTAGAAGTAAACTCCTTCACATTTTTTTTTTAAATAGAGCAATTTACAAAAACTTTAACTTGTAACTTGTGATTTATAATGTATTAGTGAATTGTACAAAGAAATACATTTAATAAATGTATTATGAATTAAAAATATATTCATATAAATATAGATTTTTAAAAAATGAAGAATATTCCTAACATGAACACTTGTCAATAAACATAAGCCCATAATAAAAGTATATTAGTTGTAAATATCAAAAGATAAATTAGTTACTACAAGATTTAGAGTTCAAAGAAAACATATAATACTTTAAAAATCACCTAAATTATGAAGGAATTTTAAGTATAATTAACGTATGATACTAGGAGTTGAAATTGAATATCATAGAAAATCAATGACAAGCTTGTATGGCATAAGTTTAGAAGTAAACTCCCTCACATTTTTTTTTAAATAGAGCAATTTACAAATACTTTAACTTGTAACTTGTGATTTATAACATATTAGTCAATTGTACAAAGAAATACATTTAATAAATGTATTTATGAATTAAAAATATATTCATAGAAATATAGATTTTTAAAAAATGAAGAATATTCCTAACATGAACACTTGTCAATAAACATAAGCCCATAATAAAAGTCTATTAGTTGTAAATAGCAAAAGATAAATTAGTTACTACAAGATTTAGAGTTCAAAGAAAACATATAATACTTTAAAAATCACCTAAACTATGAAGGGATTTTAAGTATAATTACAAGTATGATACTAGGAGTTGAAATTGAATATCATAGAAAATCAATGACAAGCTTGTATGGCATAAGTTTAGAAGTAAACTCCTTCACAATTTTTTTTTAAATAGAGCAATTTACAAAAACTTTAACTTGTAACTTGTGATTTATAATGTATTAGTGAATTGTACAAAGAAATACATTTAATAAATGTATTATGAATTAAAAATATATTCATATAAATATAGATTTTTAAAAAATGAAGAATATTCCTAACATGAACACTTGTCAATAAACATAAGCCCATAATAAAAGTATATTAGTTGTAAATATCAAAAGATAATTTAGTTACTACAAGATTTAGAGTTCAAAGAAAACATATAATACTTTAAAAATCACCTAAATTATGAAGGGATTTTAAGTATAATTACAAGAAGAATGATTATGCCCCTTGACACCTCAAGTTTATTTATTTTTAACTCTCTTTTTCTTAAAGAAACTATCCAATTTATAACATTTAGAGAATATTTATATATTTATTTTAAATTAGATTTTCTATTAGGATAATTGGTAACATTTGCATTTAGAAAGACTATTAATTAATATTTAGTAATTTAAGAAAGAAATTAAATAGAACATGATTATTTATAATATTAAGAAGTTAACATTATTTTACATAATAACTACAAATTTGTAGGGTTTTTCATGTTTCCCATCATTATATTTGTGTAACACACAAAAATGATGGAAGATGTGACAATTATGTTTTATATTTGTTAGAAAATCATTTTGAATTAAAATTTTAAATATTTAACAAAATTTAATTCTTTAAAACTAATAAACGTACAAAAAGTTATAACTAGTAAGGCTTACATTTAATATTAATGTCCAAATATATTTTTATAATGACAAAAATGGATGAAGTGTAATGATATACAAAAGATTTCAATTTTTACTTTAAATTTGGCATCCATTTACTTGACAATATATATATATATATATATATATATACTTTTTAAGCAAAAGGCAGGGTATGCCTATATATATATATATATAGAGAGAGAGAGAGAGGGAGAGAGAGAGATTTACAAAGGGTCATTATCAAAAGCCAAGTAAAATGGAAAATGGATAGACATTCTAATTAACAAGCTTGAATTATAACCAAAGAACATCCCTTACAAAAATCATGCATACATCCCCTTGTAGTTGTGCTTGTTGAATTGCTGACTTAGGCCTAGACTATATATGATTCAAAAAGTTACAAGGGAATTTAAAAACCTCTTACAAAGAATATATACATTGTCAACAGATGGTACATAGCCTTGGAAAATGAGAAAAAATAAACTTCCATGTCAAAGTTTTGATTAACAGATGGAAGAATGTTTTCGACGAGACATTGTGGATTCATTGTGAACTTGAGTCTTGTCTCCTTGATGCGCCAATGAAAGGTTGGGGGACTCTTGTTGATGAGACCTTGATGGTTTGACAGGACATTGTGAGATGTCACCTCAACAACCCGAAACTTTGATTTGGTCTTCATCGGTGGGAATCAACTTCATCAAAGGGACTCAATCCCAAGTCTCTTTGATGGCCCTATGTAACATGTAAATGAAGCCAATCGGGGAGACATAGCAATATCGAAGGGACATAGCCTCAAGTCTCCCCGATGGACTGATGCCAAAGATGGGGCATCTTGTAATGAAGGGACCATGGGAGAACACACTTCAACAAGCTAATAAAATTCATTAGAGGGACTTGATTTTGTTGGAGGGAGAGGATGTATTTTCTCCTCAACATGGCAATGAGTGGTTTGGTAGTTGTCAAAGTACTGAAGAATAGGTGAAGGATTGTTGTTGATGGCTCTTCATGGGTTCACTATCACTTTGAGTCTTGTCTCCTTGATATGCAATTGGGATGTTGGAGGATTCTTCTCAATGAAAACTTGATGGTTTGACAAGACATTGTGAAATGTATCCTCAATAGCTTGAAACAGCTTTAGATCACCCCAATAAACCGATGGGCTATGGTGAGCATGTTGATGACTCTCATCGGTGTGACTTGGCTTCATTGGCATGATTGTCTCTCAAGTCACTCTGATGACCTGATGGCTATGGTGATTAAGAACTCCAATAAACTTCATTGGAGGGATTTGCTTCTATTGGAGGGAGAGGATGTGTTGTCTCCTCGACATGGCAATGAGTGGCCTGATAGGTATCGAAGTATCATAGAACAGATGGAGGATCATTGTTGATGGGACTTCATGGGATCATCATTCCTTGGAGTCTTGTCTCCTCAATATGTTGATGGGAGGCTGGAGGAATCTTGTCAATGAGAATTTGATGGTTCGATAAAACATTGTGAAATGTCTCCTTGACAGCCCGAAACTACCTTGATTCACCCTGATAGACTATACTTGACAAGAATATTAATATTTGATGATAAACATAATATATAAAAAAAATAGTCTATAAAATGAAGGTATACATATTAAATGAAAGGAAAAATCTATATTTTTTAACATTAAATTTAAAAAATTATCAAATTTTTTAAAAATTTATAAATCAAGTAATACAATAGCTTATAAATCAAGAAATAAAATATTTTAATTTATTGATTTGAGATATTTTTGATTGGTTAATTATAGTTAAAAAATTGATGAATACTATAAATAATTTTAAAATTTTAATTGAAGTTTCATTTTATTAAATTACATAAAAAAGAACTACATTAGTTGATTTATAAAAAAATAAAACAAAATATGACAATTTAAAGAAACTTAACACAAAAAGTTAAAATTATAATAACCAGCATTATTCTTCTCTTTTATAAAAATGAATTATAGAAAATTAAAATATTGTATCAATTATATCCCATCGACAGCAATAGCCAACCTACTTTCAAACTTGCAATGAATTTTGGAGTATTTTGTTTACTCCTTTTTCTATAAATCCATCAACTACAATTGTGATAACAAAGTCGACGTGATCTAACTGTAACCATCAATTGCAACTTCGACGCTACCAGAAAAACACTTACGCATAAAAAAATGACATTAGAAAAATCTCTTTGACGAGGGCTCATGTACATGGTACATAATCAAAGATAAGATGGGATATGTCATTTGAGAAGTTTTCATGACTCATTTTGATTAATAAAGGACACAAACAATGAATAGAAAGATTGAATATTGATTGGTATTGCAGACAAAGAATTCAAAATATCAATAATTAAAATTTTATGTTGATATCAAGTCAAATTGTGTAATGTTTGATTTTATCAACCATGTTAAGACTTTGTACATATAGTCAAATTTTTAAAACTTAGGGGCATATACTACACCACAAGAAAAGAGGAGAGGATAATGGTAGATAACATTGTTGGGACTTTTGAGTTCCTAATTTGTTCACATAGGTTCCTTCTACCTTGTTTATAACCACATCAAGAAGCATTCATATGGGCATTTATCTCTATATTTTTCATAAGTGTGAACCAGTATGTATGCTATTAATATTGAAACCCACTCAACTCTATTAAATAATAAATATGGGGTGATGAGACTAATTAATAACTAGTTTTTTTGTTTTTTCAGCTTAGTTCATACTTTTTGGACATTTCAATCTATTTATTTCATATACATTCATGAACTTCTATATCTTTTTATATCATTCACGCAACCTAAACTAGATTTTGATGTATGGAAATATGATTTTAATAGGTTAGAATTTGCATGGATAAATGTGTGAATGTGTATGAGATTTGATATGAAGTTGTGTTTGGTTCATAGTTATTAATGGCATGTATATGTTAGATGGAACTAACTATTTGTAACCAGTAACTCATAGCAACCAGAGCACTCATCTTGCAGCCAAAGGATCATGAGTAGTAGGGGAGAGTCCAGATTAATGAACACATAGTAGTTCCAAAATGAATCAAGGTGATCATTGCTTAGGTCAGATTGTGAGTCACCAAGGAAATGAATAAACAAGACAGATGAAGAAGGGGTCAATACAATTAAGTTGTAAAAGAATCTTTTATCTCATATTCTTGAAGAGAGTGGACACTAGCATTTAGTTTTTTGTTTTAATTTATGTTTTTGATTCCTTATGCAAATAAATCTCCTCCCATGCCTATATCTAGGGATAGATGGTCAAGGATACAAATCTAGTTAGAATTATAGTTGGAGTATATTTTGGGAGTGGCAAGAGTGTCTTGTATAAACCACAACAATAATTGACCTACTTTCAAACTTGCAATGAATTTTTTGGTTGCAATATTTTTCTTAGTCATTTTGCTATAAATACGATGATGAGGGTGGAGCCACACAAATCTACTATCCTTTAAATCCATCAACTACAACTTCGATGCTACCAGACAAATACTTAAAGAAAAAAAAAATGACATTAGAAAAATATCTTTGATGAGGTCTCACGTACATGTTACATAATCAAAGATAAGATGGGAATTTTCATTTGACTAGTTTTCATGATGCATGTTGATTAATAAAGGATAAAAACAATGAATAGAAATATTGAATATTAATTGGCACTTCATGAAAGAATTGAAAATATCAATAATTAAAAGTTTATGTCAATCAAGTCAAATGGAGTAATGCTTGAATTTACCAATTATGTGCTAAGACTTTGTACATATAGTCAAATTCTTAAAACTTAGGGGTATATACTACATGACAAGAAAAGAAAATAGGATAAGGGTAGATAACAATGTTGGGACTTAATATTTTAGTCTAATTTTTTCATTGATTTCTTAATTTGTTCACTTAGGTTCCTTCTACATTTTTTATTTAACCAAACTAAGAAGTGTTTATTTGGGCATTTGTCTCTATGTTTTTCATAGGTATGAACCACTATGTATGCTATTAATATTGAAACCCACATAACTCTATTAAATTATCAATATAGGGTGATGAGACTGATTAATAGCTAGTTTTTTTTTTCTTAGTTCATAACTTTTAGACATTTCAAGCTATTTATTTCATATGTATTCCTAAACTTAAATATCTTTTTATATCATTCATGCAACTTGAACCATATTTTGATGTATGGAAATATGATTATGATATGTTAGCATTTGCATGGTTAACTATGTGAATGTGTATAAGATTTGATATGAACCTATGTTTGGTTCATAGTTATTAATGGTGTATATATGTTATATGGAACTAACTATTTGTAGCCAATAACCCTTAGCAACTAGAGCATTCATCCCACAACCAAAGGATCATAAGTAGTAGGGGAGAGTTCAAATTAATGAACACACAGTAGTTCCATAATGAATCAAGGTGATCATTGATAAGGTCATATTGTGAGTCACCAAGGAAATGAATAAACATGACATAGGAAGAAGGGGTCAATACAGTTAAGTTGTAAAAGACTCTTTTATCTCATATTCTTGAAGAGAGTGGACACTAGCATTTAGTTTTTTGTTTTAATTTATATTTTGATTCCTTATGCAAGTAAATCTCCTCCCAAGCCTATATCTAGGGATAGATGGTTGAGGAGTACATCTAGGTAGAATTGTAGTTGGAGTATATTTCCAATTTTCATGCTTTAGCAAGAAAATTGTTAGTTTAATGGTGTAATGAATATTGATTTCTAAATGGTAAATATATTGGACATTCTTGTCATATTATGAGCATTCAGTTTTCATTACAATAAATATGTTTCTAGTCTACTATTATGATTAATTAATCTAGTAGCTTGTATTTGGTTTATTATGTGGGTACAAAAACTTGAGCAAGGGCCACTCAAGGTATTGTCCACCCACATCAAATTTCATTTTTAGAGTAGATATTTCATGTTGTGTTCATTTCAAATAGATGCATGGTTGTATGTGTTTTGTAACATTACTTTGAGTCAAGCTCTAGAGTAGTTAATAGTTGAGTTGTGAAGAGTCAATTGCTAGTGGTATAGTTTATTCTATGGGTTTAAGTGATAACTGTTAACTAGTAACAATACTAAGCTTAGAGTACCTATAGCCTAAGTGACAGATTAAGTTATTTACTTTGTGTTTACAAGTTTATGCCTTGGTTTCATTTTCAGTATTTCCTATTTTATGCACATGTGTAAACCACCATAGATATCCAATAATATAAGTTGTGGATAGTCCCTAGGTGCACATATAGTGCCAACATCATCACAAGCTTATGAATCCTTGGTCGATAATTAAATGAGGTCTTTGTAAGGGTTTAATGAACTGTTTAGTTAGGAATCTTCCCTCTAAATTGAGTTTCTATCCATGAAACACCAAGTTGATTGAACACTAGAAAGGCCTTACATTTTTGGAACCATTGTTGAGGATAGTGCTACACTTAAAATATTCTCCTATGTTATTTCAAGATTTCATAGTTAGTCCTTTGTTTTCAAGGAATAGGATAATTAGGATCTAGTTCACCAACAACAACCTATATATCACTAACATTATGTAGGATTCGTTGATGTAAAGATTCACACCTATTGTATGTAAAGGTAGTAAGATGCTTTAGGAAGATTTCTCCCATCAACACACCAAGCTTTGGAGGATATTGGTAATTATAGTGAACAAAATGAGGGTATTCCTAAAGAATAATCATTCCTAACACCAACATCCACATCAAACATAGAGGAGATTTATCCCACACATATTATCACTATGGGTGATGCAATAGTGAAAGACCCATTGACATTTAACCTTTGAGTTCCCCATCACCAACTAGGAGAGACCAACTGCTTTGAAGAATATACCTCCTTCAACATTAATTTTCTTCTATGGGTTCATCAAAGAGGACTCAAATACATTATTGTTTGAGTTTGATGTGATTTGTAGAAGTTATTATTACACAACAAATGCACATGTAGCCTAAAACTATTTACAACAACATTGAAGGATGATTCCCTAAGATGGTTCATAGGTTTATGAAGAGATGTTCCAAATTGGAATACTATGAAGACAAAGTTCCTAGAAAATTATCAAGATTATTCTAGATGAACTGATAGGAAAAGAGATGATATTTTTAGAATGAACAAAAATAAATGAACCATTGGAGGACTATGTAGAAAGATTCTAGTTTTTCTTAAAGAAGCCTCCACAAAATAGGCTCTCAAATGAATCCCTAAATCTAGTGTTTTTAAGAGGAGTTAATGATGATTGCATGGATTCCCTTAACATTATTAGGTCAGGAGACATATCATAACTACCTTTTGAAGAGATCGGGAAGGTTTGTAGGAACTATTCAAGGTCCTTTACTAAAAGGATTGGGGCATACAAGATATCTCTAGTCAACAAGAAATCTAATGGAGTCCCTAGAGTGGAACTGGGTAATCTTTTCTCCAACATGAAAAAAGATATCATAATCCATTTGGCTACATAAATGGATAGTCTACATATAAAGAAAAATTAAGAAGAGGAAAGGAATCCCTTACAAAATACTGCTCACATTGTAGACAAAGAAAAGCTAATTGCAAATGCAAAAGAGTGGCAAGTATTTTTGAAGACATGAAAGGGAAACTAAAATTTCATGCATTAGAAGATCAAGATCATGGACAAGTGTTCTACATTTCTCAGAGGAAAACATGGTAGGAAAGACAAATTATGCCTCCATTCCCTTTGACTTATAGTATGCCATTTCTACAGTAGGCTAGCAATTCAAATTTCTCTAGTTAGAATTCTCAACCTTGGGTAAATCCACAAATCCAATGGAAAAATCCTCAACCAAATTGGAGCCAACAATAGTAGAATATGTGGTCTCAACAAAACTTCCAAGGACCTAACTACAATCCCTAATGTACACCTCAACAAAACCAATGGAAAACTTAATGGCAAAGAAGTATGAAATGGAAAAACCAAAACTTTAATTACCAACAAATACAACAACAAGCCATTATGCCAAATCCAACACATGCATCACCACAACCTACTAAAAAACCTTAGTTTTCAACACAAATTGCACCTAACCCAAATAAAAAGATTCTTAGTTAGGCCTATACTATTTAGGTTATTCAATACCCTACTTATGGGGTAGAGGTGAGTGATTGGGTTGGTTAATGAGGAACCCAAATCACTAGGTTGGTTTATGAGGAACCCCCTTCAAAGACCTTGGACAACCAACCTAAGGAGACTAAGTCAAATTAGAGTAACCCAACTAATAGAAGTTTAGATCCTCCATTCCTTCAATGATTAGATGTTCAAAGTGTAAGAATTGGATATGAAGGTAGCCACCCAAGATCTAGAGGCCTAATAGAAAGCACAAGCATAAGAGAGATAAAAACAAGATGACAAGAATAAATTGTATTGTATCAATAGAATAGAGTGTAATGGGATGATTAGTACATAGAATACCCCTTGGTTATATAGACAAGGTGAGAACATAGAAGGGCATAATATTATGACAAGTGTCGTAATCATATGACATGAGAAAACTATGAAAAGTTATCACTCCACCTAAAGTGGGAAAGATATAATGTGATAATCACCACAAAAGGTGGAGAGATGATCACATGATGTGTCCACAAAAGGTGGAAGTAATGAAGTAATGACATGTCATGTCCACCAAAAGTGGAAAATCTCCAACAACCTCCTATGTGGTCCCTAAGTAAACTTAACTAATGTGTAATCATGACCTAAGACAAGGTAAAAAACAATTAATTACACCAACACAAAGGCATAAAAAACAAGCTAAAACTGGTCTATTAGGTCAACTTAAAGATATTTGCATCAAAATATACCTCATTAAAGCAATCAAGGAGGAACCTATTTACACTAATGTTGTGAGATAACTATTCCTAAAGAAGCTAGGAAGAAAATGAAAAGACTTTCAAATTGTACATGTATTAGGAAAACATGTAGACATTATGTGAGGAAACATAACTATCAATAAACCTGGGGGTCATGTAGTAGATGTAAAGATAAAAAAAACTCTCATAAATAACACCTTTATTGACTTGGGAGAAACTATTAATGTGATGACTAAAGAGATAATGTAACTATTACAATTAATAGAGATCAGACCTATGCACACTATCCTACAATTGGTAGATAGGTCAACAATTAAACTTGAGGATATAATCAAAGACATGATGATAACACTGGATTCATGGGAGTACCCTACATATTTCATGGTATTATAACCTAAAGCTAATCTTGCAGGTTGTCCCCTCACCCTAGGAAGACCATGGCTAGCAACAACATATGAACTTATAGGTTGCAGGTCTAGGAATATGATTATCTCCAATGGGAATGTGACTAAGGAGTTGGTCTTTTAAATCCACTATCCCAATCACATGTAGACCTATAACAAACTTTGATCAATATTCCTTGCAAACCTTGATGAATATTGAATGCAATCCTTTGTTAGAGGACCAAGATGAAGATTATTTGATAATAAACATTTTTCAGAAAAACTATGGTAGGGAACCATAGCATCAAGATTGTTTAACATATCTACAAGATCCCCTACAAAATTTCATCCCTTCCAATTCATCTGAGTTAGTTCTCAACTTTTTCATACTTTGATACAACAACAATGTATTCCAAATATAGTAGGGCTTGACCTTTCATTAGTTCAAACATCATCCAAGACCTTAGAGATAATGTTAGGTAAACCATTGAATATTAATAGTCCATTGATTGAGACACAACAAACTTCATTGATGAATGTGTTGCAAGCACATGAAACAACATTTGCATGGGATTATCATGACATGAAGGGGATATAACCAAAATTATGCATGCATATGATCTATATCAATGATGTTTTTGAACCCATAAGACAACTCCAAAGGAGAATGAACTCTACAATCAAGGACATAGTTAAATCAACATTATAAAAATTTCTAGATGCATGCTTCATCTACTTTATTTCTAATAGTGAATGGTTGTAACCTCTAGTTATTGTTCGAAAGAAAGGAGGAAAATGAAGGGTATGTGTAGGCTACAAAGAATTGAATGTTGTCACTAGGAAATACCACTTTCCACTACCGTTCATTGATAAATTACTTGATTCAGTAGGTGGTAAGCAATACTTCTCCTTTTTAGATGGATTTAGTGGCTTTAGCCAAACTAAGATTGCTCTAGAAGGTTGGGAAAAGAAAAGAAATTATATGCCCTTAGGGAACATATGCCTATTTTATCATTCCATTTGGATTGTGTAATGCACCAGACACCTTCCAAAGAGCAGTACTAAGTATATTCTTAGGTTTTGCACATGATTCTATGGAATTTTACATGGATGATTTCACAACCTATGGCAATACATATGATGAAGCACTTGGAAACATAGAAAAAGTCCTAAAAATGTTTGAAGGAAACAACTTATCACTGATTCATGAGAAATGCTTCATGATGATGACACAAGGAATTGTGTTGGTACATTTTATCTCAAATGAAGGAATTCAAGTGGATCCAAACAAAATTGCAGTGATATCAACACTCCCGATGCCTCAATGAAAAAATAATATTATAACTTTTTAGGACATGTTAGGTACTATAGGAAATTTATCCAAGAATTTAGTAAACTTGCAACCCCGCTATATGTTTTATTAGCCAAGCATGTAGAATTTGACTTGACAAATGCTTGACAAACCTCCTTTGAAGTACTCAAGGTAGCCTTGAATAAAACTTCTATCTTGAGAGGATCAAATTGGACCTTACCTTTTCACATCCATGCAGATGATTCTAATTTTT
The DNA here is from genome assembly GCA_007258455.2 of Sequoia sempervirens. Taxonomy (NCBI): domain Eukaryota; kingdom Viridiplantae; phylum Streptophyta; class Pinopsida; order Cupressales; family Cupressaceae; genus Sequoia; species Sequoia sempervirens. Next base: position 30,456 of record VDFB02192555.1, on the reverse strand, counting down.
CCATAGGGGAAGTGCTTGGAAAAAAGGAAGGTAATAAAGAGTATGTCATACATTACATCAATAAGAATTTTCAAGGGGTGGAACTCAACAATATAGTGAAAAACAAGGATATGTTGGTAGTAATTTATTCACTCAATAAGTTCAAAAATTATATATAGGATATTCAGTGTTCATGCATGCTAATCACACTATTGACTTTCAATTATTTATGTGTTAGTTTGTCCTTGATGCCAAAACTATTTTATGGGGTTCATGACATCACTGGTTTTATTCTTTGGATTCTTAGTCTTATGAATGCATGATATGCAGATTCACATGGTTGGTAATATGCAAATGACAAGATAATGATGACATGATATGCATGATGACATTTTCTTATTGAATATGTATCTTAGACACTATGCATAATGACACACATATCTTGGATGATATATATATATAGGAAAATTCATTTTTGAGGTACGCATTTGTTTATACATTTGTGCATTTTTTTCAATTGGGCTAACAAATCAAATCACATATGAGTGGCACATCTTATGTTTACACAAAACATACAAGTTTACAAGAATTTTGCATAGGAATGCAAATTACAAGTTTAAGCCACTTGTATATACTCTCATTGTATATGTAACATGGATAAAGTTACTTTATTCTTTGAATAAAGTCACATTGTGGTCATGTGATATCAGCATCATAAACATTCTTGTTTTGGAAATAAAGTTTACAAGTGCAAGGGATTATGAATTTGTTTGATTTCAACTCATGTGACATATGCTGGCTAATTTTGCATCGACAGTGTATGATTGATTATGATTTGGCATCGACAGTCTTTGTGAATTAATAATGTATGTTGGAATTCATGGTAGAAGACTTTGACATCAGAATCAAAAGAATTACAATGTTTTCCTCAATCATGTGTATTATAGTGTTTTTTTATACCAGACTTCAAACAATTATTACTTTTGATAAAGTTTTTGAAAGACTTGAAGGAAACAAAAAAACTAGGGTAAAGTCATTTTTGTATTTCAATGTGCAAAATTTGGGAACCCTAGTTTTCGCCATGGATATTTTGTGAATGCAGATTTCTAGTAAAATCTTCTCAATCGAGTGTTGTATATGGATGTTGTTCAAGGAAACAACAATGAAAGACTAGCAATTATCAGCTGGATAGTTATGAAACCATTTGACATGTTTTTGAGGTATTATTTCAAGTTGGTTTTTCACTGTAAATAGGTATTTCCTTTCTATTACTTATGGGATTTGATTAAGCAATTTTTTAGTGAATAAATTGATTTGGAAAATGCTATTGTTAAGGTTTTTGTTAAGAGGCTTAATCTTTGTTGATTGTGTTTAAACCTGTTAGGGTTTTTAGGTAACAAGATTTGACTATAACTGAATATTTTCTTCATGGTGATATTTGTAACTTTTGTTGAAAGTTTTTTAAGAAGGATTATTTGGGGTTTTCATTTAAACCATAACCTGAGTTGGTTTATAGTTACACAAACTACTTTCAAAGGTTATCTTGCAGTGTCTTTAGAAGATGGATTTCTAGCATTTCTCAGGTGACTTGAAAGAAAAAATATATGAAACTTTAGGCTTAATCTTAATAGATATAAGACATTGTATTACTTTGAAAATATTTTTATTTCTCAGATTATTGTATAAGACAATATTTCATTTTCATACAACATTCTTCAATGTGGTCATTGAAAATATTCATGGTCTATTGTTGAGATTCTAGGACTACATTTGCACTTCTGGGGTTTTACTAGTGCATTGTAATTGATTATTCATTATTTTTTTTGGAGTTGGTGATCCTGAAATGTGGAATAGTTGGTGCTCCTAAAATGTGCCAAACTTAGTTCTCCTAAAAAGTGGAGGAGTTCATGCTCTTGTAACTTTGTATGTTGGTGCTTCTGATTTTAGTGGATTTGCTGCTCTTGAACTTTGTACAGTTGGTACTCAAAGTGAATAGAGAGAAATTTTTTTGAGTGGTTCTTATTCCCCAAGAGGTTTTTCCACTAAGGACATATAATGTGTTATGCGATGAGTCTTTGTGTGATTGTTTTTCATGTCTATCTAACTTTCATAAGTTATCATTTGCATTAATGTTAGTTATCAATTCTTATTTCTACAATATTCTTCTGTTATAAGTATTTTCACAGTCATATGTGGGAAACTGGTTTAAAATTTTTGTTTAACCAAACATGCTTTGCATGTTGTGATGAAAAGCATTTAGTCTATCACATTACATTCCATTCATTGATTCATAGTTCAAGATTGTTATGTTTCAATCTGTCATAATGTAATAAAGCTCTTTGTTGTTTCAATGCTTATCATATGTCATTTAATTGCACAGTTGTTGCAGTGTGACATAAAGCTACATTGAAATTTGGTGGTCTTAAAGTGATTCAATGATGTTGGTCTTCATGTACATAATTTTATGAGTTGCACCTATTTTTTCATCATGCTCTAATCATTAAACAATGTCAATCACATCTTTTACAAAGTGTAAGATATCTCACACAAATTATATTGGCATAAGTTGTCTAAATGAACTGAGCTAATATTTTTTTACCCCTTTTCATGAATGCTTTCAAAGTAATTATTCTACTATGTTATCAATAGAAGGGATATCCGAACAAAAAATCTTTGTCAAAGTTTAAAAGGTTTAATTTTTAAGTATGTCCATCATACATTGAGTCACCCCCCCTCTTAATGTTTTTCCATACTACAAGAAGTGGTATCAGAGCCATACCTATGCATAAGTATAACCAACTTAGGGTTTCCTACTTGTGGAGTATTCATGATGGCTCAGTGAAAAAGAAACAAAGGTCAAAGTAAAATCACTAGTTTCAAGCATAAAGTTGATAAAACAACCCCTATCAAGTTTAGTGAAGTTTTGTCTCAAGAAATACGCTTGCCAGTCAATACTAGAGAGTGATCTTGTATTTGGAGTAGAAGGAGATCACTTAGTAAGTGACTTTGGAAAAGAATCTAAAGGTGATGAGTTTTAAGTTTATTTGGAAGGATAATTGCTTGTTTCCTTAGATGAACTTAAAAGGCTTAAACAAGAAAATTAGGAACTCAAGGTACAACTTCAAAAGAGCATTGATACTAAAAATGTATTAAATCAAAATTATGGTAAATCTAAAAAAATTATTGAGTTTCTAAATAATCAAGTGTTAGAAAGGAAAAAGGTTGAAGAGGAAAAGGGAGTCAAGTTGAAAGAGAAAGAAGAAATGTGTAATAAATTAGAAAATGAAGTTGCTTCATTGAAGAAAAGTTCAGATAACGATTCCTTGTTAAAAGACTAAATCTTAATGACAACATGATTATAAGTCAGAAAATTGAAATTGAAGAATGTAAGAGAATACCCGATGTTGTAAGGTCTGATTTGGAGGTTAAAAGGATTGAATGTCTAAAACTTGAAGGAGAAGTAGTTGCATTAAGAAAAGAGCTTGAAAGTGTCAAGGTTCAATCAGGTAAAAATCAAAAATTTGATCATAGTACTAATCTATTGAATGAGATGTTGGGAAGACAAAAGCATTCTAAGAATCCTAAAGGAGTGGGATATGAGATTGGACAAAGCTCTATAGAAGAATATAAATAGGACACAATGTTTGCTACTATAGAAGGAAAGGTGTTTATAGTCAAGAAAACACCAAGAATGAAGGTTGATATTGGTCATCATATTGTTGCTAATCAAACAGAAGATAAATGTGTTAATGAAAGGACTAAAAGACATCCATTTATTAGGTATAGCTACTCTCAATTTCATGGCTATTACTATTGTTGTCATGGTTATGGTCATAGAGCAAGAAATTGTAGGAGGTATGGAAGATATGATCATAGAAGTTTTGGAATGTCAAGAAAGTATGATTCCTTTATTCCTCAAATTGGTTATAATATACCATGCTTTAAGTGTCATAAACTTTGACATAAGGCACAACGGTGTAGGAGTAAGTTGAAGGATCATTTAAAAATAACAATGTAGATGCATTGACCAAGAAAAAGAAAGGGCTCATATAGGTTTGGAGGAGAAAACAAGACCTAGGAAATGAAAATACTAAACTAGTGCATACTACACAAAAGGAATCAACTATTGCCTAAAAGGTCAACATGAGGTAAGGGGGATTTGGTTATTGTATTACTCTTCAACTCCTTAGAGAAATTTTAAGGTGTGCATAATAATACTTGTATTACAGTGACAATTCTCTATGATGTTGCAAACATTGCTAACTTTAATGATGGAGTAAGTTGATTTGCAATAATAGAACTTTTTGTTTTATAGAGAATAGGTGACAAAATTTATGCATAGGAAAACCTTTGAGTGATGGTGCAGTATTTATGGGTGAATGAATCTTTGAGGAAAAAAATTATCATTTTGCATTTTTTTTCAATAATCAAGGTGTGAGATATATATTTTATGGATTTGATGTCTTGAATTGAGCTTTTATATCTGAAATAGTGTGGAGACTATAAAATATTTGTGCATCTATGTTTCTGTCATAGTGATTAGCTCTTACAAAGGGAAAAACATGTGTTTAAGACTATCATGTGGTTTTTATGTCATTGTTTTACAATGTGAGAATTTGTTTATCTTAATAGTTTTTATCTTGTAAGCATGGTATCTTGACCTAAGAATGATGGACATGGTCATAGTGAACAAGCAAGGACTATGAGATCTTGAAAGCAAGCATATCATAACAAGTAGTGGTGGTACAAGAAATTTGTTTGAGTGATATCAATTTTGGCTCTTAAAGATTAGATGTCTAAGCACCATGATTTCCTAATGTGCATACCATTCTATCTCTATTGTTCTTCTTTTATAATGTCTTAACTTTTAATGAATATAGAATACATCAAGCTTCAATACAGGGGTGTTTGACAAATTCCATTGTTTGGACATACCATGATACATCTATAAATGTTTCTGATTGTGGTAGTTTTTTTTCATTGTAGTCATTTGGTTAACAATTTTTTGAATGACAGTAACTCTTATTTGAAAGATTCTCTACTTAATAATAGCGGTATTGGTATTCAAATTGAAGTGGAAAGTTCCTTGCAATGCCTCCTTTCTTCAATGGCTTTGTGCTACAGTATTTTGGTTGACAATATTATACATTTTCATACTTTATATCATAAATTTGTTACATGAAAAATTCAAAAGAAGTGAGTTTATGATACAGGCCATCTATGCTATTTTGTAGTTATGTATTCATGATAGAAGTTTCAAGGGGTTGCAGACTTAAAATGTGATTGGTGATAGAATATTTCACTCTCAGGATAGTGATCATGTTGTGCTTATGTATTCTAATATTGTTGTAGTTGTGAGTGTCCTAGTAAATATATGAAGGTGACAGTGTGTTTTTTACAAGGTACTGTTGCAAGATGGAGTTTGAATTTGGTATGGACATAATAGACATGTATGGAAGAGAAGTACTTTTTGTGAGACTGTAATTGGGATTTCTCTATCCTTGGTTCAAATATTTTTTTCATGTTTGATAAATGTTGGATTCGTGGTATCTTCCTTGAAGCATGGTAAATGGATTAGAACAATAATATTCCTATAAAATGTATTGGTGTTTCTTTCCTTGGTCATGAGTGGAATAGATTGTAGGAGTTTTCGGTCACATGAGACAATGACTCATATTAGCATCTTGACACCAATGCTAAATTTTTTATTGATAGGGGAAGTAGAATAAGTGACGATCGTATGTTGTCAAGATAATGATCAACTTTTTATGATTATGGATCTCTTTCTAAGACTTTGAAAATGGTGTGATCTTGTTTATGCTTATGAAATCTATGCTAGGTAAGTAACAAATGGGATGCAAGGTTAATCACTAAGAGTATCTTGAGATTTTATTTTTTCATAGTGTACTTTAAGCTTATGTTCATAAGAATATTGTTTGCTTTGTTATCTCAAATAGGGGGAGAAGCTCATATGCTATAGATGCTACCTTGCAAGTGACATAATTTCTTGAGAAGTGCTTAGTTGATGCCTTGGTACATGGTTATTCATGTTGGTAACATTGTTTATATAGTTGATATTTGGTGCCTATAGGTTATTTGATTTATGATGTGATTAACACAAGGAGATATATGGCACAAAGTTATTTGGTTATGATTGAAGTAATGATATGTTGATAGTCTTTGATTCTTGATTTATCCTTCTAGATGGCTACTCTATTGGTTGGTTAAAGTTGTTTAAATTCATGAAATCTCACATTCTCCTCTTTCAATTTTTGTCATTGAGGGAAAAAGGGGGAGAGATGATATGTGTTTTTCCATCAAGGAAAAAGTGGGAGTTTGTTGGATTTTAGTTGTTTGTGTTAGTTTTTCCTTGATGCCAAAACTATTTTATGAGGCTCATGGCATCACTGGTTCTATTCTTTGGATTCTTAGTCTTATGAATGCATGATCTAGGTAAATTTACATGGTTGGTAATATGCAAATGACAAGATAACGATGACATGATATGCATGATGACATTTTCTTATGGAATAGGTATCTTAGACACTATGCACAATGACATTCATATCCTAGCTGACATATATACTAGCAGATTCATTTTGAGGTATACATTTGTTTATATATTTGTGCATTTTTTCACTTGGGCTAATAGATCAAATGATATATGAGTTCAGATATTATGTTTGCAGAAAACATACAAATTTACAAGAAGTTTGCATAAGAATGCAAATTACAAGTTTAAGTCACTTATATATACTCTCATTTTATATGTAACATGGATAAAATCACTTTTTCATTCGAATAAAGTCACATTGTTGTCATGTGATATTGGCATCATAAACATTCTTGTTTTGGAAATAAAGTTTACAAGTGCAAGGGATTATGAATTTTTTTATTTCGATTGTTGTGAAATATGCTTGTTTATTTGGCATTGATAGTGTATGATTGATTATGATTTTACATCAACAGTCTTTGTGAATTAATAATGTATGTTGGCATTCATGGAAGAAGACTTTGACATTAGACTCAAAAGAATAATGATATTTTCTACAATCATGTGCATTATAGTGTTTTGTTATACGGGAATTCAAAGCACTATTACTTTTGATAAATTATTTGAAAGACTTGAAGGAAAGGAAAAAACTAGGGCAAAGTCATTTTTGTATTTCAATGTGCAAAATTTTGGAACCATAGCCACCGCCACGGGTATTTTGTGAATGCATATTTCTAGTAAAATCCTCTCAGTTAAGTGTTGTAGATAGTAAAATAATCTCATTGTATGAGCTCAGATGAAGATGGTGAGGCATATGGATATTCGTCAAGGAAACAACAGTGAAAGACTCACAACTATTAGCTGGATAGTTATGAAACCATTTGACAAGTTTTTGAAGTATTATTTCAAGCTAGTTTTTCACTATAAATAGTTATTGCATTTCTATTACTTATGGGCATTGATTAAGTAGTTTTTCAGTGAATAAATTGATTTGGAAAATGTTACTTTATTTTTTTTAACAAGATTAATCTTTTTTTATTGTATTTAAACCTGTTAGGGTTTATGGGTAACAAGATTTGACTGTAATTAAATATTTTCTTAGTGGTGATATTTGTAACTTTTGTTGAAAGTTTTTTAAGAAGTATTATTTGGGGTTTTCATTTAAACCCTAACCCAAGTTGGTTTAAAATTACACAAAAATTTTTCTAAGGTTATTTTGCAATGTCTTTAAAAGATGGATTTATGGCATTTCTCAAGTGACTTGCAAGAAAAAATATGTGAGACTTCAGGCTTAATCTTGACAGATATAAAACATTGTATTTCTTTTAAAATATTTTTGATTCTCAGATTATTGTATAATAGAAAATTTTGTCATTTTCATACAATGTTTTCAATGTGCTCATTGAAAATCTTCATGGTCTATTGTTGAGATTCTAGGACTACATTTTAACTTCTAGGGTTTAAATAGTGTTAGAATCCAAGATCACCTACATGCAAGATGAATACCTGTCACATGCAAAAGATATGAAGAACCAAAAAAGATGTTCTCTGTAAACCTCTCTATAAAAATGCATTAAGAGAATCAATTATTACAAATTGATCAATCCTTATAAAGGAGATCAAGAAACCCTAAAAGGGAAACCATAAATGAAACCCTAGTGTGCACACTTAATAATTGATCAGGCCTCATTGCCGGGACCCATCTTTGCTTTCATGCATCTTATTCTAGTGTTTTAGCTTCTTCCTAAGTTCATCTTAAGGGGGGGTGTTAGAGTAATAAGTTATTATGCTTAATTAATTACATCACATTGATTAATTAATTAAGTCACTTATTCCTCTTTATTACTGAAAACGGTGCAAAGATGCAAGATGCACTCTCCCAACTATCAAAACATCCAAGTAATCGCCAAACAACCCATCGGGCCAAATATGGACTAATTGATAAACCTGGGATAGATACAGAAAACATGCATGGACAGCAACCTAGAGCTCCTCAATACCTTTTGACGCTTCAAATGAGGCGAAAAACGGAGATCGTGGCAAAAAGTTATGAGCTCGGAAGCATAAAAATTACATCTGACTTCAAACAGCAATAAATGCAGAAAAAAAGTAAAATACTGAAAAATAAATAGCACTACTGGAAAGTGCTCGGAACCAGCTTTCCGGCGATATCTCGTTTGCCCGATTTCGATACCGTATGCCCAAGTTATGGCCAAAAGAAAAAAACTGCTCTTTTAGGGCAAACTAGGGTTAGGAGGGGGCAAGAGGGCCGGCCGTACGCTGACGTCATGCTGACGTCATCAGTTCATGAGCTTAAAATTGATGGCCGTCTGGCCATCGCCACAAAAATTGGCCCCCCTGCAAAATGAAAAAAAATTGGCCCTTGGTCGTGCATGTGACCGCTGGTGGGTGGTGAAGCCCTTGGTTCTCCAGTCTCCTAGGGGCGAGAATGGTTCTCATGTGGTCGCCACCATCTGCGGGGCCGCGGGGCTGGCTCGGCCCAGCGGCAGGTGAAGTGGTGTCGTCCATCCGAGCGGCCGGCGGGTGGCCGCCCGGCGGCGGATCGAAATTATATGGGAGGTGCCGACACAGAACACGAAAAACGTGTTTTTTTTAAATTTTTTTGTTTTTCGTGCCTCATAACGCATGCTGGGGAGGCTATATGGCCCCTCAGACAAATTTTTTTTACCTCCGGATCAATTGCACCAAATTGGATGATTTGATAGCGTTTCTAGGGTTTTGGGACGCTGTGAACGCGATGGCGACGTCCGTTTGAGCCCATTGTGTCCCAAAAAAATAGCTACCCCTAGATCTTGCAGAAAAGATGCATGTAGAAACCCTTGCACTTGAAACTCACAGAGAGGCCATATCTTCATATCACGAACAGGCAGCTGCAGGTCTGGAGCTCTAATACCATGTTAGAATCCAAGATCACCTGCATGCAAGATGAATACTTGTCACATGCAAAAGATATGAAGAACCGAAAAAGATGTTCTCTGTAAACCTCTTTGTAAAAATGCAATAAGAGAATCAATTATTACAAATTGATCAATCCTTATGAAGGAGATCAAGAAACCCTAAATGGAACCCTAGTGTGCACACTTAATAATTAATAATTAATTATTAATGTGCCTAAGTTTAGCTTAATTAATAAAGAGGAATAAGTGACTTAATTAATTAATCAATGTGATGTAATTAATTAAGCATAATAACTTATTACTCTAACAAATAGTACACTATAATTGATTATTCATTATATTTTTTTGAGTTGGTGCTCCTAAAATGTGGATGATTTGGTACTCCTAAAAAGTGGAGGAGTTGCTACTCTTGTAACTTTGCAAGTTGGTGCTTCTGATTTGTGTAGAGTTGGTGCTCCCAAACTTTGTAGAGTTGGTGCTCTTAGTGAATAAAGAGAATTTTTTTCAATGCTTTTTATTCCCCAAGAGAGGTTTCCATTGAGAACATATAATTTTTTATGTGATGAGTATTTGTGTGATTTTTTTTCATGTCTATCTGACTCTCATAAGTTATCAGATGTATTAATGTTTGTTATCAATTGTTATTTCTGTAGTATTCTGTTGTTACAAGTATTTTCACATTCATATGTCGCAAACTGGTTTAAAATTTTTGTTTAACCAAATATACTTTGCATGTTGTGATGAAAAGAATTTAGTCTATCACATTACATGTCATTCACTGATTCATAGTTCAATATTGTTATGTTTCAATTTTTCATAATGTAATAAATCTCTTTGTTGTTTCAATGCTTATGATATGTCATTTAGTTGCATAGTTGTTGCAATGCCACATAAAGGTACATTAAAATTTGGTGGCCTTAAAGTGATTCAAAGATGTTGGTCTTTATGTACATAATTTTATAAGTTGCACCTATTTTTCCATCATTCTTTGATCATTAAACAATGTCAGTCACATCCTTTGCAAAGTGCAATATATCTCACACAAATTATATTGGCATAATTTGTCTGAATGAACTAAGTTAATCTTTTTTTACCCCTTTTCATGAATTCTCTCAAAGTAATTATTCTACTATGTTATCAGAAGAAAGGATATCTAAAATAAAAGTCTCTGTCCAAGTTTAAAAGGTTTTATTTTTAAGTCTATCCATCAAAAAATTATTCACCCCCCCCTTCTTATTTTGTTTCCATACTTCAACACACACATCAATAATCTATCTCACATGAGCAAACCAGTGGTTGGAAGAAGGCTAGCTAGATGGATACTATTGCTACAATAATTTGATATCATAATTTTTGACAAGCTATGAGAAGCCAATGAAGTTGAATAATTTATATCTAGATTACCAACCAAAATAGAATAAGATGTTATTGATGAATATTTCCTAGATGAGAACTCAGTTTCTTTATCTATACACACACCTCAAGTTATGTAGATATTTCCAATTATCTTGTAGCAAGAAAATCACCACCACACTTCTCACCTAGAGAAAAGAGATAATTATTTCACGAGATTTTTCCATTCTCTTGGATAGTTGATTTTCTATTCTACATAGGCATAGATAATTTAATGTGGAGATGCACTGGAGAGAAGATAAGGTATATGATATCCTCAGAGCCTATCATGATGAACCATGTGGGGGGCACCTTTTAGAAAAGAGGACAACACTTAATATTATAAATACTCGCTATTATTGGCCAACTCTTCATAAGATAAGAATGCAATGAATTATACAAGGGGTTGTGATAGGTGGTAGAGAATGGGAGGGCCAACAAAAATAGATGAAATGTCATTGCAGCCATAGTTGGAAATAACACCATTTGATAAGTGGGGATTAGAATTCATTGGGTAGAAGTTAAGGCTTTACAGTTTGCAAGAGATGCGAATATGACAAAATTTCTATTAAGCATATAAACAAGGTATGGAGTCCCAAGAGAAATTTTCACAGATCAAGGACCCCAATTTACATTAGAGATGATCACAAAGTTGGTTCAAGAGTATGAAATTAGACATAGGAAGTCCTCACCTTACCACCCTCAAGCTAATGGATAGGTGGAAGTCACAAATAGGGAGATTGAGAACATTCTAATCAAAACAGTACAAATTCATAGGAAATATTGGGTAACAAGGTTGTTTGAGGTAGTATGGTCCGATAGAACTTGGAAAACTATAATAAAGAACTTACACCATATGAGTTAGTGTTTGGAAAGAAAGTAGTTCTTCCGATAGAATTTTAGTACAAAAAATTCAAGACAATAGTAGCACTATGCATGGACTTGACAGTGGCACAAAAGGAGATACTACATAACTTGAATGCACTTGATCAAATCATAATGGAATCCATTCACCATACTAAAGTTAACCAAAATCAAAGAAATAGATGGCATGATAAATTTATCAAGTGAGCAGAATTAAATGCATGAGATTGGGATCTGCTTTATGACTTTAGTTACAAGGAATTCAAGGGAAAGTTATATCATATAGGATGGCTAGGAACATATGATATCCTTCCTAATGGGGTAGTCCAATTGTAGGCAATTGATAAATTCATATTCTCATTATTGGTTAATGGACACCAGCTTAAGCTTTACAAGATATCATTGCAAAAGGAATATTTCCTTCTTTCATTAATTCAAAACTATGGACATCAAGATGGCAATGAATCTAACATGGATAAAGGAACCAATCATAAAGTTTCAGCATTAGATAGTACAAGTTCCACAATTGAATAAGTTGGTGAGCTACACAACTCACCCACTAATATTTGACAAGAATAATATCACACACAAAATTCACATGCACACACTACAACAATTGACAAAAATAACTCACTAATATTTAACAACAAGTTTCTTTATGGAATGTCAAAGAAGTGGGGACCTATAGCTTCAAACCTAAAGGAGATAAAATTCAAAATGAGACTTGTTATTGAAGGAAACTATAGCACTTATGTGACAACAATTTTAAAATTACTACATGAATTAAATGTCTAAGCAATATTACCAACTCTACTCCTCTATGCATGTCACTTCACATCTATCATTTCACTCCATGAAGCATCCTTCACTTACTCATATTTAAAATTCTTATCACCTTTTTGATTTCCATGCACCATACAACTCATTTCACTTTCCATCATCCATACATACTACAAAATTTCCATACCATCATCCACCATGTTTCATGCATTTGTAATTAAGTCAAGTCACATCAAATCTCACTACTAGCAATAATCTACAATTTCACATGAGCTAATTTTTAGTTCAATACATTTCTATAGGTACTTACCCTAGTTTACCATAATTGGCATAGTTTATTTTTTTCTTTCATGTTTATATATTAATTCTTGTATGCTTCATATCTACTTTGATATTTCTACATCATTACTTGCCACCCTCCACCAAGAACCATCAAATTAAGTTAACCTTAGTTAGGGGAAGGGGTACTTTCTTAATTTTCAAAAACTTTTCTCAATTAAATATTTCCCCATTTTCAAAAATTACAAGATTAGAAGGGAAGAAAAGGGTAAGAACCTACTAAATTGAAAAATACAATATAGTGGAATTGGTGCATGGAAGGGGTGTAAAATGGAAAAAGAAGAATTGAGGAGAATTAGAGAAAAAATAAGGAACAAAGCATTACTGGGAAGAAGAAAACACTTCCATGGGTGGTGACATTATTCAAAGGGAGCCTTCAACACACAACTAGTTATTGGAGAATAGGTTATGTATGTATGTGTTCTAATGGTTTGGTTGGATGGAATACTTCTTGAAATTAATACAGTTTAATGAACCCATGACATGGTAGTTTTATTCCACTTTGGAAAATTATGAAGCCATTGTGTAAGAATTAAGAGTGGATTCTTCGAAGGTCCCCATAGTTGAGGTATTAGGTTTGCCATGAGCGGTAGAAGAATTCCTAGTGAGAGTAGACATTATCACTACCACGAATGAGTTATGCAACCAAGAAACAACCTAGAATCATCATCCCAAGGTATAAAATGATTATCCTTACTCTAGATTTTGGCATCAATAGCTACTTGTATAGTCAAATACTTAGCCTACGATGATAGGTAGTATTTTCTTTATACACTACAATTTAAGTTGCTTAGTCATCTTTGGCATGATAGGAAAGTCAATGTTCCAAATTTTCTTTACAATCTATTGAAAATAATGGTTTTGGAGTACAAAAGAAAAAGGCATGATACAACATTATCACATTTTTTCTTAGTTACATTACTAGCAAAAAGAAGTTTCAAAAAAAAAAAATCCACATATATCTTGGGAGGAATTTCTTGAATGTCATGACATTAGTGACATCCTCATGGCACCCAATGAAGAAAATAGGGGTCAAGAAAAAAATATGGAAGATCCCTTTTTTTTTAGAGAGGGAATTTCCCTTCAGATCCAATCTTGGCTCACCTAACCATTTCATAGGGGAGCTAGAAGAGCAAGATTTGTAAGACACTAAACCTAAGGATCCTAGTAAGAACATGCAGTAGGGCAGCCACAAGAAAAACCCACCTATAAGAAAACGTCGAAAACTAGAAAAAGGAAAAATGAATCTTCTTCTACACCTATAAGAAGGTAGAAGAAATCCACATAGCTTGGGCATTCACAATGCCTAAAGAGGAAAGGTGCAATGAGAGGGTCAATTAAGAAAAAAGAAAAGGAAGATGTTGTGATAGTGGAGATATATTCAAAATTAAAGGGAGATGTCCATAGGAATGTATATACACTAGTCAAACAAGCATGTTATTTTATAAGAACCTCTAAATCTGATTCATAGGATGCATTTTTTACAAAGAAAACAAGAAAAATAGCCCCACAAAGTCCTAATAGTGAGGGTTATGAACATACCATGGGAGATGATGATCAATTTTGGAAAAAGGATGAATATTTGTTTATTGAGGAAAGAAATATTAGGAAGGAATTGCAAGAAGCACTTGAAAGGATAAAGTAGCTAGAAAAATTGGTGAAGACATATTAGCAAAAGCATAGTGAAAGGTACACTAAAATCAAGGAGTTAGAGGAGAAACTGCATACATGTTGGAATGGGTCTAAACTAGACATCCTTACACAGCTTGCCATTGTTAAGGAAAATAATAAGGAAATTGTGTTGCAAGTATGAAGGTCTTGTCATTGATGTCGACTCATTGTTGTTGTTGTTGATGTCAACTATTTCATGGATGTTCACTCTTGGTTTTATATGTCAAATATATTGAGAAAATTGTAATACAGAAGGTTTGCAAGATTTTTTCAATGAAGTAATGTGCTACTATGATGTCTCTGGTACTAGGGTTCCAAGTGCTTTTGAGAAAATTTGATAAATAGGGGAAAAAATTGTGTACAAGTATTTAGTATATTCTCCAATATATGCTCTAGGATGTGCTGTTTTGCTTGTGTGGATATGAGGTTTTTTTATGATTTTTGGTAGTTACTATATCCAAGATTTTTCCTTCTAGGTCATCATACAATGTGAGATATTTTAACCAATATGTGAACTATGCATTTTAGTGTGTCTGGTTGTGATCTAGAAGAAATGTAGTTGCTCTAGATTTCTTCATATTTGGTTTCATGTCTTGCAGTTCTAAGAATAAGTTCATGAGATCATGTTCAAGTGAAATTTGTTGTCTAGAAAGTTTGGATCGTGTTAAGGATGTCTGTGCTTAATTGTTTTATGCGTTTTACACTAGTGTTGGTCAACCTTGTGTTAAACACTACTTATGAAGTTCATAGAAGTGTGTTGATGTTTGTTGGGACTTATTTAGGTCCTCATTATGTATATTTTTGGGTCACCCTAATTCTAATTCCACCATAGAATATTTTTCTACTAACCTAATTTAAATTTGTAAATACAAATGGTGTGTGGCCAACCTTGAATGGCTTTCAAGGATGAAGATGGTATAAGTACAAGTTGAGATGTTGGTGAGAGACAATATAGAAGAAAGATATATGAAAAGATAGATGTGAGATATTTATGTGAGATGTGAATTTGAGTAGAGTAGTGTGAATTTCATGTTAGGGTTTCGAAGGCAGTGAGTTGAAGGCATCTGACATCTTTCATGTGTTTTGGTAAGTGTGTGAGATAATTATGGTGGAATCTCCATTGCATTGAGATCATTTTCTCTTTGTAACAATCCTCTTTTATATTCTTTATAATTTTGAGGAAGTGAGCCCTCTAGGAAGTAAGCCCTCATTGGACAAGTAAGTCCTATCTTGGAAGTGAGCCTTTGTATGCAGTTTTGGAATTATTTATATTGTGAGCTAATCCTCATGTTTTTTCCCTCATTAGGTTTTAAACATAATTCTGCTATTCTTGTGTGTTTGGTTTTACTTCTTTCAGTTTCTTCTTTTACACTTAATGATTACATTAATAGTGTAAAAGATTTGTAAATGGTTATTGATCTAACCTCCAATGAAAATTTTAAGGGTTAAAGATGCTACAACTGATTCAACCCCACTCTTAGTTGTCTCATTAAACAATTGGTATCAAAGCTTGGTTCCTTGGAAGATATTAGTTGCTTAAGGAAGGCTCAAGATGGCTAACAATATTTTTATTGAATTTCGTAAGTTTGATGGCACCAACTAGACTTTTTGGAAGACAAAAATGGAAGGATATGTGGAATAATATGGATATGATGTTGAGAAATCTTATAATACTTCATATACTGCTCCTAGTAATGGTCCAGATAGTACTAATGAGATTAAGGTGCATGAAGAAAACAATAAGGAAAAACTTATTCTGTGAAATATTCTTTCACATTCTAAATTAGATAAAGTTATGAATCTAAAGACTGATAAAGACGTTTTGGATAGATTGGAAAAGATCCATGAAGGAGATGAAAAGGTTAAAGAAGAAAAGTTGTAGAACTTGGAGGCACAATTCAAGATCTTGCAAATGGCTGAATATGAGAACATTAAATCCTATGTACAAAGAGTGGATGATATGGTAGGTGGAAAGAAAGTATTTAGTGTTGAAGTGGATGAATTCAGGATAGTAAAGAAGATTCTTAAAATTCTCCCTACTACATATAGTAAAAAGGTATCTGCTATTGAAGAATTTGTAGATTATAAGACCTATATTAAAGATAGTTGTTGAGTACCCTAACCTCATTTGAAATGAGAAATCCTAGCTTGAGAAATGGATCAAAGACAAAAATTTCTTTCAGGGCTACAAAGGTTGAAGATCTAAATGAAGAAAACTTTGATCAAATGGAAGCTAAATTTGTAAGAAGAATGACAAAGGGCTTCAGTAAGTATCAAGGTAAGTTACCTTTCAATTGTTTTAGCTATGGAGGAATAGGTCATTATGCTTCAAGATGTCCTAAAAGAGATGAGAGGAATAAATATAGAGAAGGAAAAGAAAAAAAAAAGATGATTAAGAGAGCATATTATGTAAATGAATATGCTAGTATTTCTTACTATGAGTCTAATTATAGAGATTTTGATAATAATGATTTTTTTTCTTGGCTATAAAATATGAATCTACTACTACTACTGAAAGATATTGAAAGGAAATTGCTCTAAAGAAAATTGAAGGTACCGTTGTCTATTCTCTTCATGCTAAATAAGAAAAGAACTATTGGGTTGTTGATAGTGGTTGTTCACATCACATGACTAGTGAAAAAAGTTTGTTAAACTTGAAAAATATGATGGAGAATTAGTTAAGATTGGAGATGATACTAGTGTTAAGATTTGCGAGATAGGCATTGTTACAAGTATGAATGAGTATGGTGGTGTTTTCATTAATGTTGTCATTGATGTCAACACAGTATATGTTGTTACAAAGAAAGGAATCAAGTGATTGTAGGTTGTTCATTTATAGTTGAGATACTATTGATATGTTATGAGTACATGGACATATATATATGGCATTGCAAATGTGTTGATATGATGAGTTACCAAGTGCTTTTGAGAAAATTAATAAATAGTGAAGTCAAAATTCTGTGTGTGATTAGAATGTGCTTTGATATGTGCTTCACATTTCTTCTGTGTTTATCCTATGCTTGTGCATATTTTAAGTGTTGTTTAAGGACATATTTGGGTGATATATCCTAGATTATAGCTTCTGGTTTGATGAAGAGTGAAAGTCGTTCACCGGTTTGTGAATTGGTTTGGTAGATTTTTTTGTTTGTGGACTGAGAGAAATGTATTTTCTCCGTAGTCCTCTGCTAGTTTGTTTCAAGTCTTGTGTATCTAGAAGAAGCCTTGTAATGGTGTTATCTTTGTTCTATCAAAAGTGTTCATGGTTTGGTTCTCTGAAAGACTAGTTTCAGAGTTATTGAGTGTGTCTGTACAGTCCAGATGGACTAATGGAATGGGTTTTGTGTATGAATTTTGTTGCAACTACTACAGATGAATATGAAGGCATCTAAGATTTGTTCCAATGTATTGTGAAGCATATTATGTCATATAAATGTTATCTTCTTGTTGTGGAAGTGTGTACTTCAAAGTTTATTAGTGTTTTCATTAGGTTTGTCTGACTTGGTGTTTACATGTCATGCAAAGTATAATTATCAAATAAGGAAGCATGTGATTGATCCAAGATGTTGTTTTGGGTCTTGGTTAAGTGTTAGTTTGGTCCACTGTCATTCTCATCCACCATGGGAATGTTGAGTTTTTGAGCTAATTTGAATTTGTAAAATGAAGTGTGTGTAGCCAACCTTGGATAAAGTTTATAAGGTTGAAGATGGTATAAATACAAGAAAATATGTTAAGGATTAGGCACCACAAGTGTGAGAAGCAAGATAGATGTGAGAAATTGTGCAAAAGTGAGTTAAGGCAATGAGGACTTCAATGTGTTAGACTCCTAAAAGAAGTGAGTTGATGGTGTCTACAATTCTTTGATCAAGGTTGTAGATGTGTGCAAGTTGTTGTGGTGGATATTCTATTGCACTAGGATAATGTTCTCTATGTAACATTCTTGTTTCTATCCTTTTGTATCTATAGGTAGTGAACCTCCCTTCTGGATAGTGATTCCTATCTTGAGTAGTGAGCCCTCTGATAGTGAGCCTCTTTGTAAATAGTTTTGCAATTACTCTTATATTGTGAGTTAATCCTCACTATGGTTTTTCCCTTATTAGGTTTTCCACATAAATCTAGTATTTCTTGTATTTTATTTCTATTATCTAAACTTCATGCTCATACTTAATAATAGATTAAAGTGGATGTGAGATTGTTTAAGATTTGTGGTGAATGTGATTAGTGACAACTAATTCAACCCTCCTCTCAGTTGTCTTGTGCATTTCAACAAATGGTATCATAGCTTTGGTTCCTCAAAGAAAAGCTTTACCGCTTGAGGTAGATCTATTGGCACACAAATTGAAAATCCCTATGTTTGATGGATTTGACTATAGTTTTTGGAAAGTACAGATTAGAGGTTACCTAATCTCTCTTGGTTACAAGACTTGGAAATCTATTGAGACAAAATATGTTTAGCTAGCAAGTGGTCCTTCTTCTACAGATGATATTTTTTCCTATGAAGAAAATGAAAAAGAAAGGAATGCAATCTATAGTGCTTTATCTAAGACTAAGCTAACAAAAGTTATTTCATTATCCCCTACTTATGAATTTTGGGAAAAGTTGAAAGATATCTATGAAAAAAATGATAGAGTCAATTACCAAAGAAGTTAACAACTAAGAATAGATATGAGAACTTAAAAATGGAAGAAGGTGAATACATTTCAAGCTACTTTTAGAGGGTTTATATTGTAGTAAATGAAGTCAAAAATCAAGGGGGTACTCTAACAGATGAAGATGTAATGGAGAAGACTTTTATGACCTACCAAAGAGATATATCAATTGGCAAGGTCTTAGCCATTAAGGAAGTTTATGATCTAAAGAAATTTACTAAAGAAAAACTATTTGGTGCCTTGACCGCATTTGAAATGAGTAAATATGGAAAAGAAAAGGAGAAAAAAAATAGCCTTCAAAGCCACTAAGTCAAAAGATGATCTGGATGGTCATAGTTTAAAGGAGTTGGAAGAAAATTTTACAAGGAAGGTGAATAAAGGTACCAACAAGTACAAATGTATGTTACTTTTTAAATGTTTCAATTGTGGAAATATTGGTCAGTATGCTTCAAGATGTCCAAATAGAGCCATACATAAGAAGAGAAGAGACAATAAAGACAAAAAGGACAAAAAGTTCAAGAAATTGTGCTATGTTCGAGAAGATGCTAGAATTTATGATGTTGAATCTGATATTGAAGACGAATGTTTATTTCTTTCCTTAGAGAATAAATTAGTTCCCACTAACCATGGAAGATGTGCAAGGGAATGTGGTCTAGAAAAAAAAAGGAAGTGATGGTTTATGCCTTTCATGCTAGACAAGACAAAGATTATTGGGTAATTGACAATGGCTTCTCAAATCATATGATCGGAGAAAAAGGTAAGTTTACTAAAATTGAAAAGTATGATGGAGGATTAGTCATGTTTGGAGAGGATTCTAGTTCAAATATTGTTGGAAAAGGAACAATTAGTTTTGATGGAAAACAAAATACTGATGATGTCTATTATATTAAGGGACTAAGGCATAATCTATTGAGTGTTGGAAAAATGTATAGCAAAGGATTTCAGATTTTGTTTTAGGATAATACTTGTGAGATCCAAAAAGGGTCCAAAACTATGGTAGTAGCAAGAAGAAGAACATATGGAAACATTTATCAGCTTAAGGGTTCTGATGGTCAGTGTTTTGTGTCTCAAGTGAATGAAAGTTGGCTATAGTACTGGAGGATGGGACATGTAAACTTTGAAAACCTCATTAGGATTAGTTCGGGAGAAGCTATCATAGATCTACCAAAAATCACAAAGCCTGCCAATACTATTTGTAGAATTTTTCAATTGGGAAAACAAACAAGGTGCAACTTTAAAGGAAAAAAACAATCAACTTCCAAAATATTGGAACTCATTTATACAGACCTCTATGGTCCTACAAGAACAAGAAGTCTTAATGGTGATAGGTATTTCATTATTTATATTGATGATTATTCTAGAATGACATGGGTTACTTTTCTTAGGGAGAAAGATCAAGCTCTAGATAGATTCAAGGTGTTCAAGGCTATGGTAGAAAATGAAGTGAACCTGAAAATAAAATGTTTAAGGTCTAAAAAAGGTGGAGAATTCACCTCTAGTGAGTTTAATATGTTTTGTGAAGAGAATGGTATAAAGAGGCATCTTTTTGCTTCTAGAACTCCTCAGCAGAATGGATTTGTTGAGAGGAAGAACCAAATAGTTCAAGAAGTTTCAAGGAATATAATGAAAGAGGAAATTGTACCTGAATTATACTGGAGATAGGAAATTCACACTACTGTTAATATTCTTAATAGAGTTCAAATCAAAAGCAACAACACAAAGACTCCTTACGAATTATGGAATGGAAAAATTCCTACTATTAAGTACTTTATGGTGTTTGGAATAAAATTTTATATTAAAAGAGATTATGAGAATCTAAGGAACTTTGATGCAAGATGTGATGAAGGTATGTTTCTTGGGTATTCAACCAACAACAAAGCTTATAGATGCTACAATAAAAAAATGAGAAAGATTGTTGAAAGTGCAAATGTAAAAGTTGATGAAAATATGCACAGATCAGTTGAAATAAGTGAAGTTGAACTAGATGAACCTATCTGTAGAAAAGAAGAAGAAGAGAATAATGAAGAAGAAGAACATATTGAAGAAGAATAATCTATGGAACCTACTCCTAAAACTCCAACATATGTATAGAAAAATCATCTGAAAGAATAGATAATTGGAGACAAAGGAGAAGGTGTAATGAGGAGAAGTAAAGTGGTAGCAGCTGAGGTAATTTTTTGTTTACTTTCCAAGATAGAACCTAATATAGTGAGTGAAGAATTAAAAAATAAAAATTAGGTTAGAGCACTAAAAGAAGAATTATAGCAAATAGAGAAAAATCAGAAATGGGAATTGGTTCCTAGACTGGAAAACAAGAACATAATTGGTACAAAATGGGTATTCAAGAATAAGCTAAATGAAAATGGTGAAGTAGTAAAAAAAAAAGAAAGTATTGTGTGAAAAATTTATTCATAGGTTGGAGGAATAGAATTTGAGGAGACATTTTCCCCAATGGCAAGAATGAAGGCTATTAAGATGTTTTAGCATTTTTTCTCACAAAGATTTCAAGGTATATTAGATGGATGCTAAGTCTACATTCCTAAATGGAGAATTGGAAGAATAGGTCTACATGGAACAACCAAAGGGATTTCAGTCATCAGATCAACTAAACATGGCTTGTAAGTTGAAAAAAGAACTATATGGACTTAACATGCTCCTAGAGCATGGTATACAAGGTTCGATAGGTAATTGACTCAACAAAGTTTTAGCAAAGGCATCACAGACAATAATCTCTATTTCAAGGTTGAAGGAAAAAAAATGATACTGGTTGTGTATGTTGATGATATTATTTTTGGAGGAAATGAGGGTATGTACAAGAAATTTGAAGAGGAGATGCAAAAAGAGTTTGAAATGTCGATGATTGGTGAGTTGAATTTCTTCCTTGGACTTCAAGTGAATTAAACTAATAAAGGAATATTTATTTCACAATAAAATTATGTCAAAGAATTGTTCAATAATTTTGGAATGGATGACTCCAAACTAGTTTGTACTCCTATGGTGACTGGATGCAAACTAAGTAAGGATGATGAATCTCCTAAAGCTAGTCAAAGCAAGTATAGATCTATGATTGCTGGACTATTATATCTTACTGCTACTAGACCAGATATCATGCATGCAATATGTTTGGTTACCATATTTCAAGCAGAAACCAAAGAAACACACGTTACAAGTATTGTTTCCTACTAAATAGTTATAAAACAAGTTGTTTTCAACTAAACAGTTTATTGAGCAAGGTTGATTCTAGCTATAATGATAACTTTTTAACAAAACAGAGTTTTTTGCAAAATATTAACTATAGTTTACATCAATACAATACTATTTCAAACTAAACAGTTACATATGATGTTATTTACTATGTTTGATAATCTCAAGCTATTTACATGCTAAATGATCATGTTACAAGTAAATGTTCACCATTTTATGTAGGATAGGTTTCCATAATGAACTGAAAAATAAACAAATCAAATAGCTCAATTTCAATCATAAGGATTGAATATCTATTATCCTAATCTTGAACACTTTCATGAATAGAATTATGATGAGGAAATTTAATAAGAAACCATGTTCAACATGTTTATCAAAAAAATTCTAGTTAAGAATGCAAGGAAGTTTCAAGTTGAAACAATACTTTTTCCTATTCAAGATGCAACAAACAAACCAAGGTTGCTCTAGAATCATCCCATTTCTATGGTTGAGTGCTTCCTTTCTTAACCCCAAGTTATATTTGTAATTTCTCTTCTCAGAATTTTGGCTTATCTCTTAATGCAGGCTGCTCTATACATTATGCAAACTCAAACCCATTACTTATTCAAATAATTTCATCTATCAATCATGAGGATTGATCCTTACAAGGCTGCATTGAAACCTAACTCATACATCCCATTGGTTCTTCAAATAGAGGGAATCCTCTTTATGGAAATATGGTTTCCAGATTTCTTAATAATGAGCGATTTTCCCCTTACCATTATTGGCCTAGCCGACAAAGGAATATGATATGATTTTAATATAACACTATTAATACATATCAAAGGTAACACAAAGGATTATATCCTCCTTTCATAGGTTTGGCAAGAAAACCTCTATAGAATCAAACACCAAAAGGTATGCATTCGATCGGAATAAGATTTTCAATAGACATGATATGGATTACATTATCAAGAAAACTTACATACGATCACTTCTTAAGGTTTTGATGCCTCGGTCTAGCACAAAGGCTAGATGAATGGCTCCATTATAAGTACTAATCAAAAGTAGGCCATAGGCCATACAATTCTCTATATTGTGGTGGCTAAGTATTTACCTTTGGCTCAAGCTGAGACACACACAAATAATTTGTATGTTACTATACTATTAGTTTTTTTCATCAAAGCAGTGATAAACACTAGCTAAACATGAAAAGATAAGATAGTGAAATTGATACTAATTCAATAAATTGGATTACCTCTATTGTATAGATTCTGGAATAAGCTTTCCTCATATTTTTCCTCCCACTATGTTCTCTTCTCTCCCTTTTTGTTGCTTGTCAGATTTTTTTCCAAATCAATCCCTATTTTTCTTCCACCACTCTGATTCTAAAATGGTAACCACACTTTATTGCATGCAACTTGGTACTATAATTATGAATTTTTCCTGCCATAGCTGTTAGCCTATAAATTTGAATATTTTCTTTATAATTTCGGTAGGTCATGTCCATGATGGGCTTGCCTTGTGATTTTTCATTGATTACCATTGTCTGATTCATAATAGATCGGTTATCAATTTGAATTCAATATGAATTTGAATATCTATACATATGTATATATCTATATGAATTTAAATTATTTCATTCATATTTACCATGTATTTGAATAATATGTATGTATACACATACACACACAAACACACACACACACACATATATTTGTGTTTTGTGTGAATGTTATGAAATTTTATTTACATATATGTATATATATGTTTTTATATATATATTTATATATGCATTCATGTATAAGTTGTTTTTTTGGAATGGCTTATAAGTTCCATATGCTAATTTATTTAAAACAATGAACTTGAATTTTCATTTTAAGTATATATATATATATGTATATATGTATGTATATATATATTATCAAAGGAATTTTATTTACAATACCCACCTTTGTTTTCTTCAAACAAAAAGTTTAAGTAGAAAAATTTTAATCTATAAGCCATTCATTTTCAAACACTAAAACAGTTCAAGCTAGGAAATTGTGTTCTCTTATATATGCAAATTAGTTCAAATGCAAGTCATTGTGTCATTTGTGGTCTATGGAGCTAGATTCCAACTGGCTTACTATTTGATCTAGGTAAACAATCCTATTTCAACTGTGTTCTTGTCCTTCAATCCGTTACCCTACAAATGAACACACTTTCACTTGAAAAATGATTAGTAACATTCAATTCTTGGTAATAATAAAATAATTTCCCTAAATTTGCAAAGTAAACATCATTCAACTTCTTTCATTCAATTTTTTAGTATTCCAAATTCTCCATTTAATATTTATTGAATTTTTTCAATAATTCAATTTACCATATTATGATAAGTATGCAATAAAATTGGGTTATGAAATCCTTCCCCTCTTGGAAGAGACATCATCTTGATGTCTAGTAAGTCGAATAAGAGAACATCATATCAAAATTTGAACATTCATGTCTATTTCAACATCTCATAAAAAATATGTCTATTTCAACATTCACATAAAATTTATGTCTATTTCAACATCACCTCAAAAATATATGTCTATTTCAACATCACATAAAAAATATGTCTATTTCAACATCACATCAAAAATATGTCTATTTCAGCATCAAAATTTTAAAGCATGAAATATCACAGTATCTCAATCCAAAAAAATTCAAACAAAATTGTTGAGCTTCTTTTTCAAGAAAGAAAATGTGGAAAGGAGCATTCTACTTCTTATACATCCTCCCAAGTAGCACTATCCTTTGAGTACTGGTCCCATTGGACTTTAAACTGAGCAATATCTCTACTCCACAACTTAACATTGCATCTAGCTAGGATTCTAATGGGATCCAGTGCCCCAATCTTGGATCATGTACCTGTAAGGATTTCCAATCAAGTACATGTGTCACATCAAGATTATATGGCTTAAGAAAAGAAACATGAAACACATTATGAAGTCAAGCCAGAGCAGGCGGTAGAGCTATTCTATAAGCAAGTGGATGAATCACTTCCAAAACTTCAAATGGTCCCACAGATCTTTGGGCCAACTTGGAATACTTTCCAAAACCAATAGAGCTTTTATGAGGTTTAAATCTCAATAAAAATTTAACCCCTATTGCGAACTGAATAAGAGTTTAGTTCATATCAGTATAAATCTTCTATCGATCTTTTTCCTCTTTCATTCTACTCTTAATGAGCCTCATTTATTCTTCCATTTCCTTAATCATTTTCAGTCCTACTATGATCATGTCCTCCAATTTATCCCAACTAATGGGGGTATGACACTTTTGACTATACAAGGCTTCAAATGGTGTTATTCCCAAGGATGTCTGATAGGATTTGTTGTAATAAAACTCCACCAAAGGAAAATATTCTTCCCACCTATACTATTGGTCCATAAAATACATTTGGAGGAGGTCCTCAAGTAATAGATTCACCCTCTCTATCTTCCTATCATTATGAGGATGATAAGTCAAGCTAAAATTCAATTTATTTCCCAATGTCGCATTCAAGGTTGTCCAAAATCTTGAGGTCATCTATGTGTTCCTATCAAAAATGACAATCTTTGGCACTGCATGTAAGCAAAAGACCTAAAAACATTTCTTATCCAAGGTCAATGATCCATCATTAAGGTTCCCCAAAATGAAGTGTGCAACCTAGTCAAGTTATCAATCATGAACAAGATAACATCATGCTTATTCTTGCTCAATGACAACCCCTGTACAAAATCCATACTGATCACCTACCATTTCTACTCAGGTATGTCATGTGGATACAATAACTCGACTAGGTGTGCATGATCAACCTTGATTCGCTAGTACTCCAAGCATTTGGCTATGTACTCCACTACATACTTCTTGAGTTTAGGCAAAATTATAGTCTTCAACTCTGCAATAATCTTGGATGCACTGAGATGTCTAGAATAAGTTGCATTGTGAACTTCTTCTAAAACCAACTTCCTTAGCTCTCTAGAGTTAGGAATATACATTCTTCTTTGGTATCTAAAAATACCATCTGGTTCGATCTCATACCCATCGAACTGATGATATAAAGGATCCTCTGCTAGGGTGCTCTTCACTCTCTCATAGTGCTCATCCCCTAGAAGATTCTAAATTACCTACTATCCCATGTTGGACCTTGTTGAGATCATTGATGCCATATTCCTTTGTCTACTAAGAGCATCAACCACTATATTCTCTTTCCATTTTATATATTCAATTCCAAACTCATACTCGCTAAGGAACTCCAACCACCTTCTTTGCCACACATTAAGGTTTGGTTGGTTAAATATGTATCTCAACCCCAAGTGGTCTATCTTGAGTTCAAATGAATTCCCCAAAAGATCTTTCCTCCACATTTGTAAGGAATGAACTATGACCACCAATTCTAAGTCATGAGGTGTGTAGTTCAGTTCATGCTACTTTAGCTTCCTTAATTTAGATACTACCACTTGTCTGTCTTGCATTAATACTACTCCAAATCCCTCTCCTAAAGCATCTATGATAACTATGAACCTCCCACTAGGATCAAGGATAGTTAGCACTAGTTCTCTCATGAGCTTTTCCCTCAGGAGTTGGAATGCCTTCTCACTTTTCTCAGTCCATTCAAATTTTGTTCTCTTCCTTTGGAGTGAGGTAATAGGATATGTAATCTTGGAGAAACCTTGCACAAACTTCCTATAGTAATGAACTATGACCACCAATTCCAAGTCATCAGGTGTAGTTCACTTCGTGCTACTTGAGTTTCCTTAATTCATATGCTTCCACTTGTTTGTCTTGCTTTAATACTACTCCCAATCCCTCTCCTAAAGCGATCATTATGAACCTCCTATTAGGATCAGGGATAGTTAGCACTAGTTCTATCATGAGCTTGTCCTTCAGGTGTTGGAAAGCCTGCTCACATTTCTCGATCCATTAATAATGTGTTCCCTTCCTTTGGAGTGAGGTAATAGGATATGCAATATGGGAGAACCCTTGCACAAACTTCATATTTTATCCTATGAGGTCCATGAAGCTACAAAATTCTAAAACATTCTGAGGCACTAGCCATTCCACAACTGCCTTGATCTCCTCAAGGTCCACAAAGACTCCTTTAGTTGAAATAATATGGCCCAAATAGTTCACTTTGTCCTAATACAATGAATTCTTGGACAACTTCCCAAAGAGTTTCCTTTCTCTCAGTCATTGAAAAAATATCCTCAAATGTCTATCATGCTTGTCGATAGTCTTTGAGTAGACTAGAATGTTCTCAATAAATATCAGGATAAAATCATCTAAGGAGTCTCTAAATACACTATTTATAAGTTTCATAAAGGTTTTTTGTGCATTAGTTAAACCAAAAGGTACCACTGTGAACACAAAATGTCCATACCATGTGTGTGCAGTGTGTTTTCTAACCCTAAATGATGCTAAATGAAAGAAATACACAAGTAAGAAGAACACAATACAACACCTCAAGATTGTCCTAGTTACAATTGAACAAAACAAAGATGAAACAAATATTTTACCTTTCCCAAGTTGATTGGTTGGTTGGCCATTTGGATTTGATTACTTTTGTGCTCCTTTGATGGAAAATCACCTAAAACTAGATGCAAAATGATGTGGATTCAATGGATAATGCAATGATGGATTTGGGTTTTGGATAAGTGTATGAAAATGCATGAAAGATGAGCTTGAATATTCAACAATCATAGATTCAAGAGCTTGATGAGTTCATGAGTGCTAGAGTGAATGTCTGTAAATGAAAATTCTGAATGTGAATGTGGATGATTGAAAATGAGGCCAAAATCCTCTATTGTAGGGGAAAAGCCTCTAGAGAAATGGATGGATAAGATTTATCCACCATCGAAAAGATGAAGGGCTATGATGAGTTGAGGACTCACAAGCCCTCACATCTTTCCATGTGGAAATGAGGTATAAAGGGGGTATGTGATGTGGATGTACTTGGAAGTACCTAGGGATTAGGAAAATATTTCCTCAAAAAAGAAGTTCTTGTCCCCATGTGGGAAGGATGTGACACGTGAGGAATTTTGGAATTCCTCAATAATCCTCATTGGAATGAGAGAAACCTTGGAGCAATAAATGTGAATTTTTAATTCACATGATTGGAGGGTACTTTGAAGTACTTTTTGGATAATACAAGGTCTCATCATAAAGGAGTTCCTTGTCCCATTGTAGGAGATGTGACACATGAGTAATTTGAGAATTCCTCAACAACCTACATGGGGAAGAGGAGAGACTTGAAGCAATAAATGTAAATTTTTAATTCACATGGGGTAGACGTTGTCTTGGAAAAATGATGAAATTATTTATGATGGCTGACTTCGAGACATACCATAAAAGGTAGGAGGATTAGATTAAGGTTGTGTAAATAGGTGATTAAGGAGGCTAATGAAGGATTAGAAGCAAGTTGCAAGATATGAAGGATGTGACATTAATCCTAATTAAAGGTGTGCACATCTTAATCATGGATTAATTAAACTAATCCAAATTAAAGGAGATTATGGAGGATGTGAAAAGGAGGGAGAAAAGAGACAATTTAAAATTGATTTAAATTCAAAAGGCCAAATCACTAAATTAAAGAGATTGATATATTCATTTAATTTAGAGAGGAAGGGATGAAAGGTAAAGTATTTAATTATTAAATTAACTACTTTAGGAACCTTAAGGAAAAGGGGAATATTAATTAAATAAATCATTTAATTAATATTGATTGGGAAATATGAAATAGATGAATAAAGGTGATGAATTTGACCATGCTGGAGTGCTCAAATTTGGATGTCTACATTTTTCCCCTCTTTGAAATATTGTTAGAATAATAGTGTTTCAAAGAAAAATAAAATACAGATGGATCGATATAGGAAATGACTAGAAAATGATGCCCTAGCATGGGAGAAGTTGTCAAAGCTTCTCAGATGGTGGAAAAGGAAGGTAGGTGCCCTAGTCTCATAAGAAAGTGACTGTGACAGAGGAATGGAGAAAAATGGTAGGGTATGCCCCTTCTAGAGGGTGATTGGGGAAGTAAAACAGACCCTACGAAACTTCTTGATATGAGGAAACAAATGGTACCATTGGATAGAGCTCAAAAAACCATGAAGATTGGATTTTGAATAAAGTCAAATGGACACATGGTGTGCAAATGGCGGCCCATGAAAGTTAGAAGATTAGTTAAGTGAAAAAGAGGTTAAATAAAGGGTAAAAATACATTCAACTTAAAAAATGTTAAAAAAAGGAGGGAAAAGCTATATATAGTAATTTTAATAATTACTACTCATTTACACACCTAGAATTTGAGTGAGAGAGAGAGAGGAGGAGAAGAAGGTAACGAGGATGTCCAAGGATTTAGATGACGATATTATCCACTAGGGGGATGAGGTACAACAATTATTCCATGAGTGCGTAGTTCTATCCTAGGTTAGTTCCAAAACCCTCTTTGTGATTTTAAGAAAATTTTGTTTTGTTTTGGAATTTTCATGCATTTTAAAAACATGGGTTTTGGGGTTCGGGTAGGTTAGTAAAATGGTTAGGAGATGGAATTTCAAATTTTCCCAATGTGTAGGAAAAATTTCCTATGTCGAAGTGGTGAGGAAGGGGAGTAAATTCACCTATTTAGTGGAAAAATTCACCCAAAAATATTCCCAAAAAGGGCATGGTGGGAATAGAAAGAAGTAGAACTGCACATGAATCGGGAAAATCCACCAAAAAAAAATTGTTAGTCAAAAGGGCGACTATGCC
This sequence comes from Sequoia sempervirens, assembly GCA_007258455.2. NCBI lineage: Eukaryota > Viridiplantae > Streptophyta > Pinopsida > Cupressales > Cupressaceae > Sequoia > Sequoia sempervirens. The sequence goes on along the minus strand of VDFB02192555.1, from coordinate 439 downwards.
CATAGGATGGGTGAATCCACCCATTAAAGGGGTGAGTGCACCAATAGGATGGGAAAATATGCCCATCCAATGGGTGCAACCACCCATGACGAAGGGTTGGTGAGTCTACCCATCCATTGGGTGGACTCGCCTGTCGAGGAGGTGGGAAGATCTACCCACCTAATGGGCAAGATTGACCACCCACAGGGGTGGGAAGAATTGCCCGCCAACCTAGTGAGGGCTACCACCAATGGAGGTGGGCGAGGGTTCCCGTCAAACAATTGGTAGTGCCTACTCATGGGGAGATAGACGAACTCATCCATCCCTAGGTAGGCTTTCCCATGGATGGGTCTACTCACCTATCCCAAGGGTGCACTTTCCCAAGTGCGGGTAGATTCGCTTATCCCAAGGGCAGGCTCACCTAAATGGCCAAAAAATTTTCCCATCCAAGGGTAGGCTT
>VDFB02192554.1:0-12165 GCA_007258455.2 Sequoia sempervirens | reverse complement strand
TTATTTATCTATTCATTAGTCTTTCCCTTATTCTATAGTTAAATAATTACTAAAATTGTTTAACTATCTTTTATCACTTCTCCCCCATTAAATAATTGATTCAAATTGATTATTTAATATCTCTTTTTCTATTTCTTCCCATTTAATTAAAATGGTTACATAAATCATTTTAATTAAATTCCCACTTTCTTTTTCCTCAAATAAATAATTTAAATAAATAATTTATGCCTCCACTTGGTCAAAGATTCTTTCTCATGAATTAAATGATTTTAATATTTAATTTCTCCATATCTCCCTCCACTATCTCATCTTCGAATCATAGCTATCGATTGACTATGGTCTCTTCTTGATCTTGACCATTCATTTCATAACCCCCACTCCTCTATGTTGCATGTCTTCTCAACCATCGATCTTGGAATCTTTCTAGAACTTTGATCTTGATTGTCCATTTGAATGGTTGTCTATAAAAGAAGCCTTCCTCCTCCATTTTCGATTTAACAACCACTTATCTCTGACTTCATGCTCATTGTTTGCAAGTTTTTGCACACATTTACTACGATCTGAGGGCAACTTGCAAAGGCAACTTGAGGAGAGACAAGAGAAGTGATTCAACTTCAAGATGGGGAGTGTTTTTAATTTGAATGCTTTTGTTCCTCATATTTGATTGTTTTCTCTTGTTCTCGATTGGGGTTTTAGCTTAGATAGTGTTGTGGTTGTCACTTAATCTATGCTATTTCGATTTACCCATCTTACAATTATATTATTTGATTAGTAAGTTCAAAAGATTGGTAAGTTCCTAACTAGTAGTATAGGATAAAAAATAAAGGGTATATGATATCTTGAAAAATAGGTTTTAATTTATTAAAAAATATATTTCTCAATAAATTAAATCTTTTGTATTAGAACAATACAAATACAATAAAATAAAATTTTTATAATCTTTGTTTAATGTTTAATTAATCTTTGTAACAAAGTATAAGTCAATCTATTATAGTAAAATAAAATTGACCAAACAAAAAAATTGTGATTTTATTTATTGTTTTTATTTTGTTTTGATTTATAACATTTTATTAATAATTAAAGAGTTGGCAAGACTCTCATTTATGCTATAAGTTGAAAAAACTAAAGTTCATGTCATTTAATTCATACAAAAATAATCACTAAGAAATTTCTAATTTAAGATTCATAAAAATCATCTCCCTCAACAAAATAGATCTTGTATGGATTAGTGTACTACACTAAAGGAAAATTATACACTATCTATAACAATGGGATTTGAAAACACTCTAACTTTGTTACACTTTTGTCTCGGTTTTAATGTCTTGTATTATTTTAACCCTCTTGTCTAACCTATGTCATACCTAGCCATCCATATCCCCTTTTCTATGTTTTTCTCATGGTTTTGTTTATACTTCCTAAGTTATTCCCTTCATTTAGTTTTTATTCCCATCCCATGTCTTAACCACACATTTAATCTCCTATTGATTTAGCCCCATTTACCCCCATATAAACCTTAAAATATTGGTTTTAGTTCCATCCTATATTTAAATGTCATACTTTCCCCATCCTAAAAATTGTCTTAATGAGAACCAGACACCTACCCATTGATGGCCTCTGTCGAGATAAAGGTTCCCTAGGAAATTGAGCTAAAATTTCATTCATGAACATTACCCATAGTTTGTCAACTAATGGGGAAGCCATGTATTTTTTCTCCGCCCACCGCAATCTTCATATCTTAGGTAGTTTATTGTTAAGGTTTCCCACATGCTAAGTTTTCATCTTCAAAATCCCTAAGCTCGTTTTTCAAAGCTGACCACTTTTGCTTCATTTTAACATAAAAATAAGATAGGATTATAAAATGATTGTGAGCTTAATGTTATTTTCACTCATACATGACACTCAAATACCAAAAATTTAAAGACTAAACTAGCTTCATAGACAAAGTCTCTAATGCCAAAATCAAGAAGCAGATTATATGAGTATAACCCCATAATGGAACATGTCAGAAGTTTAATATATGCAAGGGTTTCTAGCAGACGTAATATTAAACTTGTTATAAGTAATGGACACCAGTGAAAAGAACTTTCAGATATCTTCTAAGCAACAACTGAGCACAAAATTACTTCAGTAAGAGTTAAAAAAAATCTTTGAATGCAGATTGAGCAGGGGATATTGATAGCAATAGATCAACTTTAGAATGCTATTTTATTATTAGTAGAAGTAAGCAACAACTCACAGTTTCTTTTTCAAACATATACACAAGCAATAAAGGAATCAAGAATCAATGTGGTTGACAAGATTATTCCACTGAACAAAACCAACCAACAGTGTGACAACTCAATTCAATATATTACAGCCTGATTGAGAAATATTTAATTAGGAGAGAGTGTCATATATGCAGAAAAAGTAGCCATATATTTAGTGATTTAGTATTGCATTTAAGATTTGTATTTTAATAAAAGACAAGCATATCAGAACAGTTATGTAAGTGTTGTTAGGAATAGATTAATTGGAGGTCAATGAATGAATTTGATTCGGTTTGGTTACTTGGTTTAAAAATTAAAAAAATGCATCCCTAGAACTGAGGATATTCACAACTTCATTTAACAGAAATCAGGTTAACTAGTATTTAGCATTACCCTCAGTTTAACTATCTAAAGCGAAAACTCCCTAACGTTTATGAGATGGGTAGCTATCTTTTAAAAAGTATGAACTGAAGGTTAGCCAAAAACAACAAGAGACTGTACCTTTTTAGTCCCACATTATTCTTTCTCTTTCAGATCAAAGCAAACAATATACACAATTCTATGCTTACATGACAGGAGCGGGCGGTGAGGAAAATAAACGCAAAAGGAGTAAGAGAGTTCACTCCAAGAATCAGAGTACATGTAAGCTGATATTGTGGCTCTGAGCCCTGTTTTATGATTTTTTCTAAAATACTTTATTTAATTTTAATTTAGATATATATTTTTAAAATTATACATTTTTTATTGCTATTGTAATTACAATTTTTTTTAAAATTGAAAAGATTAAAAAAAAAGGAAAATTTGAATCTAAATGATGAAAAAAATCTATAGAACACAGTTACAAAATCATTCTTTTATTAAAAAGATGACGAGTCATATAAGTGATTCTAGAGTTACCCTCACTAAGATAACTTGTCATACCAAAATAGGCAGCCCCTTATGGTTAAAGGGATGACCAAGGCTATGCCCTAAACCTAGATTACCCGAAATTCGAAATTTAGCAAGAAAACTAAAAATTTGAAAATATAACTACATCTCCCACATAGACACCTACCCTTTCTAATTGGCAACACTTAGGGGCATCATGCCTTCCCTTTACATCATATGCCTTCATTTCCATATCTTTGCATTTGGAGGGGCATCATTTTTTCCCTTTACACACTATGCTTTCATTGATACATCTTTACATTTAAGGGCATCATGCTTCCTACCTTATACATTATGTCATTTATTGTAATACCTTATTGTAGGGAAATTATGCATTCCCCCTTCCCACAGCTCTTTGCACCTCATAGCATTATCTTTCCCATGTGGTGTCAATTACCTTAACTATGCCTTCTCATGTTTACACTTTACAAACGTATTTGCATGACCTAATCATGTTCTAAGAGTTACATTAGGCACATTACAATCCTTCCCTACATTATTAATTATATTTTATACCATGTATTGAGATCATTAACACATTAGAGGCACTATGAACCTTCCTTGCACTATCAACTACATGTTATGCCATGTATCAATATTTTTATTCCCACTAGGGGCCTGCCACCTTCCTTTTGTTTCTTGTGCTACTATATTGGAGGCATATGCCTTTTGTAGTGTCCTGTATACTTACACATGTATTTCTAACCATTGAGGGCCATATCAACACTCTTATTTATGCATGTTGGGCTACACATTATTCATTGATGACACCTCCAACCCTTGTGCTTCCCACAACTATCATTCAACATATTTTATTTGATTGATATGTAGCTCATTCATTTACAACTATTACTTTATATGATTTACATGCTTAAATTTCTAGCTTACACTTACATTCATGCATTATTTTTCCTTATTCTTCAATTCCTTGTATCCTACAAAAGCAACCAAGTGTAGTGGGATACTCTATTGCTAACAATCACATGTTATGTTTTGCATATAGTTATAGGCACCTATAGAAACTCATCACTAGCACATGGCATGCCAACACCCCATGTGCCCTATCACCCAATGAATACCAAGTGAGGTAGAGAATTACCTCTTTCCACATAGGAAAAATATCTCTAACTCTAATCCCTCATTCTCTCTCTTATGATCGTTGACTATGGGATTCAAATTCCAATTGTTCTTATTTGCATTTCAAAAGCTACATATAGCATATATTTTCTCTATTTTTCACGTTTTCACAGAGATCACATCCCAAAGGATGAACCTATATGATCACATTCAACAAGGTCCATTACTGTATATGGACCCTCATAATATTCTTCAATGTCTAAATATTTACTTTACATGCATGTTTGTAAGTGCTAATGTATACTTTGAGGTACATAATCATTTTAGGATTCACATGCATCTCAAAGTGGGGACACAATGTAATAGTCAAATTTGCATGTACCCATGTCATATCCCATTTAACGTGTTTCAATTTTGATCTAGAGTTTCTTAATACATTTACATATCAACAAATGGCATAAATTTGTGAAAAGTTGGACCCTTCACTATGTTGTTTACTTATCTCCTCACTATATCTCTATGCATTTATCCCTTAGTCTATCTACACATGCACAAACTTCTATATATTCCCCCAATTCACACACTAATTACACAAATTTGCATATGCATCTAGGAGTACATCTGTTGCATATCTTAATTTGAACCCTTTTATGTCCTAGGTCATTTTTGTAGGTAGAGGTTCAACCCTACAATAAAAAAAATGATCCTTACAATTTTAAAATTTAAAATTTCAATTTCCTTATACAAGGTTGTCACATGGATAAGGTTGTCAGCAAGATTGTCCTTCAACTTCTACTTTATGCCCCTATTCAACCGCATTATCCCACTTTTTAGCTTATATAAGTTCCTATTTTCTTCATTTCGATTAGTTTGTGAACAAAGGCTTCATTGATCTTCTTCAGAGTTTGGTCTGCATCTTGTTTAAGCAACATTGTGGCGCGAGATATATCTATTGAGTATAATGGCTACTTAACATCTAGGGTCTGTTATTATGATACAGTTGTGAGATTAAATGCGGGAAAATGACTCTAATTCTTTAAGATTATTATGGATACCATGGAAATTGACTTACCTCAAGATTATGCACAAATTATGTCATTTTGTCAATGATGCCAATTAAAAAATGGATAGATTTTGTAGGGAGAATCAATCTCCCTACTGCCGTAATAAGCGAAAAGATGATTCTTGAGATGGACAAAAGACTTCTGCAGCCTTTTAAACGAAAGTTAAATTTTGATTTGTTCACCAACTGAAAATACGATTTGATTTGATTCGCAGATCCAATTTGATTTCATTTGATTCGAAGATCCAATTTCACTTGATTTGATCGCTAACTGAAAACCACCACAGTTCAACGGCAATCCAATAGTAGTTTGACACAGATCCGATTTCATCTAACAACAAAAACCTGTAAACCATTTGTTTTCTAACAGTAACTCAAAAGTTGTTTGACGGCGTGAGACAAATTTTAGGTGAAACTTCACTCTATATATAGCCTATTGGCTAATTATTAGTGGAGGTGCAGTTCGATGGAAAAGTAAGCAACAACTGACAGTTTCTCTTTCACTCATACAAGCAAGCAATAAAAGAATCAATCAATGTGGTTGAGAAGATTATTTCAAGATGTTGGGATTGAACAAACCCAACCAACAGTGTTGAAGTGTTACAGCCAAAGTTGTATCGTCATGACAAAGCATTCAAAGTGTCATGGGAAAGTCAAGCACATAATACAGATGCAGTACTGTTCAACTAAAATGATGATGGCAAGTACATTGACAAGGACACTACCAAGAAACAAAATATTTAATTAGGAGAGAGTATCATATATCCATAAATGGTAGCCATATATTTAGTGATTTAGTATTGCATTTAAGATTTCTGTTTTAATTAAAGATAGCAGCAGAACAGTTATGTAGGTGTTGTTAGGAATAGATTAATTGGAGGTTGATGAATGAATTTAAGGCAGTTCGGTTACTCGGTCTGCCAAAAGGAAAAGAAAAAAAGTTGCATCCCTATTTCAGTTAGTGAGATAAATAAAAGAGAAACACAGTTCTGATTTATTTTAGCTCTACATATTTATCTAAATGCAGTTCCAGTTGAGGATATTCACAACTTCATTTAACAAAAATCTGAGTTCGGAGGAAAGGGGGATATTCATCCCCTGTTACAAAGTTCCCATTTGGCACATTGGGGGTCATACAGGAAAAGCTTACTGGTTTTGGCTTTACATGGGTGCTCATTTGCAATTGTTTCAATCTCATTTCTTTGATGATGGATTCCAACCTGAACCAAACATAAATTCATTCCAATCTAAGAGCTTGTGAACAAACTAACCTGAAATCTATTCCAGCACTTTTCAAGGCATTTTCAATAAGCCCATTCCGGCCACTGTTTTTGTTTTTTATGAAGTAAAAAAATAATCAGAAATGCTGGTAGATGAGAAATTTTAGTCTCTGGGAACATTTGAATGAGTTCGGAACAGGTGAAAACTAGTATTTAGCATTACCATCAGTTGAATTCCACGGCAGCAATAGGCTTTAATTCAAGATCTGGTGGATATTAAATGCTTTCTAAAGAAAAAACTCCTAAGGTTCATAGGATGGGCAGCTTATCTTTATGGGAGTATGAACTGAAGGTTTGCAAATACAAGAAGAGATTGTACACCTTTTAGTCCCATTATTCGCTCTACAGATAAAACAGACAATATACAGAATTCTATAAGAATTTGTAAAGAGCAGGCAGTGAGAAGAAACGCATGAGGAGGAATAGAGTTCTCAACAATGAGACTTTTACGTAGAGTTGATACCGTGGATCTGAAGCAAATCTTTTTTGTTTTTGTTTTCCAATGCTATATTTTATTTTAATTTAAATTATTTTAAAATTTATACATATTTTATTTTATTTTTCTTGTTATTATGAAATTGCAATTTTTTAAATTGAAAGATCGAAAAATTAAAGGAAATTTGTATCCTAAAATGATCAAAAAATTAAAAACACAAGTTATAAAATCACCTCTTATCAAAAGATGACTGACAAAGTCACATAAATGATCAACCAGTCCACACTCCTTAGATGGCACCTTATCGAATAGGCAATCCCCCTTATGGTAAAAGGATGAAGCCCGAGGAGTATGCCCAACCTAAGATTACCCAAATTCAAAATTTGTGAAAACTAAAAATTTAGAAAATATAGTACATCTCCCACATAGAGACCTACCCTTTGTAACTATAAAACTTAAGGGCATTATTGCCTTCCTCTTTTTACATCATCGCCTTCATTGCCATATCTTTACATTTGGAGGTATCATTTTTTTCTCCTTTACACACTATGCTTTCATTGATAGATTTACACATTTAAGAGCATCATGTTTTTCTACCTTATACATTATTTCATTTATTGTAATATCTTAATTTAGAGGGAATCATGCATTCCCCTTTCCACATCTCTTTGCACCTTGTAGCATTATATTTCCCATGTAATGTCCAGTTACATAACATTTCCTTCATTGCTTACCTTTATGCAAGTATTTGCGGATTAATCTGATGGAGTTATGGTGACGAGGAGGAGGTGAATCAATGTCAAAACTTTTTCTACTTCGACCAAGATTTTTAATTCTGATTTCCTTTTCTTTCAACAAAAGAGTAGAGTAATCACTTTTGAAAGCACAAAGATATATTAACGTGCTTCAGATTATTTGACAACTTAGCAATATAGTTTAGTGAGATATCTTGCATTTTCAAAACATAAGCTCAGTTGGCGAATCTCAATATTACTCTGATTAATGCATTCATGAGTTGAATGTAATCATTCATAAACAGAATTGAGAACAGTAATAAACCCAACAGTGAACTGAAACAACAACACAGAAAAGCAGTGAGCACACAGGAGAACAAAGAGACAAAAGATTTGTCGAGTGGAAAACCCTCCTGGGGTAGAAAAACCACTACTAAACTGCCTTTCTGGCTTAATCTTCAAAAACCACTTTTAACAATGCCTTATAGGCTAATTTCTGAGCACCAACCCCTTACTCAGATTTCAGAATTACAATAATAATATATCAAAGGATCTATCTATTTTTAGTTAAGTTCATAACACTCTGCTTCTAATACTCTAAGAATCCAACTCTTGTATTACAGATTTTTCCAATACATCTCTTGATATGGCCAAAATAACTATCTCTCAAAATAACTGGCCAGCAGCACTTTCACTATTTTCAACACCGGTTTTTATATACATTTCAAGTATGTCTGTTATCAAGAAATCTTCAACAAGCGTTTTTCACAAGATTCAGAAACTCTCTTGCTATTATTAGAATATGAAGCTGATTCATAATGATATGTAGATGATGGTAAAAATCAGAGTAATGCCTATCCATAGAGCTTTTAATTTCTGCGCTGAATCAAGAGATTTCAAATTGTAACAAAAAGATTTTCATCAAAGCCATGACTGCCCATAGTAGAAAATCATATCCTCTAAATTCTCAGAGAATATTTTTCCAGAGATTTGATGCCAACAAAAAATGTCGCCATGCAACTATACTTAGAAAAAGTCATGCCGGCCACAATGTATGAGTCTTCGTTAATAATTTGTTGAGACAACAGTCGCCACGTGTTCTTTGTGATTCGCTATGACCTTATGCGAACTATGTATCTTTTCCTTATTTGCTTTCGTCGTGACCCAGAGAATTTGACAAGTCCTCTCGAAGACCACATCAAGTTTCACCGAAAGACTTAAACCTTATCCATTCTGAGTCATTGTGACAAAAGCACACTCTCGCCGAGATGTGTCCTTCATCTGCCTTCGCCAAGACAATATGTAGTCGGGGTGACATCTCGTAGAGCATCCTGTGTCTTACCGAAAGCCCACGTGATCATCCCTGTTCGCCGAGATAAATCAATACCTATGTCGAAGGCAACTTTATCGCCAATCATTCATCCCTCTGTTTGTCGCTGTAACCTTCAACAGTCAGGGAAACGTTATATAGAATACCTTTTGTTTTACCGAAACCCCACTCGATACACATTAATCGCTGTGACACATGGTTTTTCTTGCCAATGAGACCATCTGTCCCAAGCAGGTTGCTATAACATGCCGACATCAGGGAGACCTCCCGTAGATTATATTGTGTCATACCGAAACAACCCGAACACCTTAGATCGCCAAGAGAATTCAATTCTCATACTAACAACGACCATTTGTATTCCATCAGCGAGACATATCAATGTCGGGGAGACCTCTCGTAGAATGCTTGAGTCATACTGAAAGTCATCCTTTCATCCGGTGTCGCTGAGACAATCCAAATCTTATGCCGACAAAGTCTCTTTATGTTCCATCAGCAAGACCGAAGGTCACTTGTCGAGATCTCTCGCCGAAAACCCTAGCTCTTACTGAAGAGACTACCTTTATGTTTTCAGTTGGTGTAACAAATCGAATTCACCAAGACCTTTCTTCGATGCACAAACTCTTACCGAGATGCATACCTTTATGTTGTCAGTCGGCAAGACAAGAGAACCTCGCCAAGACATTATATCGATAGCCATTAGTTTTATCGATAACTCTCTATATGCATACAGTCGGGGAGACACTTGAATTCGCTGAGATACTAAACCCAATACTCCAAGTCTGGCCAAAGTGAATCTTTTAATGCGCCCATCGGTGAGACCAAAAGAGTTCGCTACGACCATATAATGACGCCACAACTCTCGCCGATAAACTTCCACATGCACTAGTCGAGGAGACATTCCAAGTTCGATGAGACACTACCCCAATAACAAAACTCCTGCCGATAAGTTCATCTTCCTTCGGTCGGTGAGACAATATGTTTTCACTAAGACATCATTCTGACGGGTATTATTTATGCCGATATGAACTTTCTTGTGTCAGTCGCCAAGACACAAAGCGCTCGATGAAACAACATGCCGATAGGGATTTCTTACGCCGATGAACCACCTCATGTATTAGTCAGTGAGACCCGACTCATTCAGTAAGACCTCTCAGCGGTGAACAAACCTCATGCCGATAGACTTTTCTTCTATCGCCAAGACCACGTGAATGTCACGCCGAAAGCTTCCTGTATGTAAAAACAAATCGTTATGACATCAGAAATGTCTTGTCGATAGGCAACACAGACATTTCAAAATGGATCGGGGAGACCCTGCCGTTCTCACGACAATAAGTGTAAGCCCGAATGAGAAACAACCAAAAACATTAGACAAATGAGATGTCAAAACCAAGGTAACTGTAATGCCTTTACAAATGTGAGTTCAAGGAATGTAATCAAATAGCTTGTAATCATGTGAAATACACTAGTGGTATGCAAGGAGAACCATCTTGACAAAGAAACCATCTGTCAAACTCTGTCAGTCAAAGAAATAGCATTCATAACATGAACCAGAGATCTCATCACCATGAATTTGAATCATAACAAATAACTGTCTGTAATAGCCAAGAGACATTAAAGAAGTGCCATAATAAATCATAAAGATCCAAACTGAGACTGATCATCAAAGAGAACCAACTGAAAGGGATTTTGTCATCAAGGACAAACCATATGATCACAACTGAGATCCAACAAACTCCCCCTTTGTCCTTGATGGAAAAACACAAATGACTCTCCCCCTTTTTGCCTCAATGACAAAGGATAGAAGAGAATAATGTGCAATGCCAGGAAACACGACTGAGAAGCCAACCAAATACCATAAGAACTCGCTGCAAATAGAGAAATAGTGCAGCAGACATATTGAATAACTTCACATAACCAATGTAAGATAGAGCATCATATTGTAACAACACAACTTCACTCACTTCAAATGCACAGAATTTATCAAAGAAATCAGCTGTAACAACCTGTGCTATAACTCCCACTTCGAAATCAGAAACTTAATAACATCATGCAGATAATATATCTTCAAGGCAACACACCAAAGCTCTCTCCTTTTGATTCTATCAAAACATGAATTCAAGCAGCTTTCATATATATAACTTGCACTCACTTTCACACACAACACTCAATTTCAAAGTTAAAAAAATAAGTCCCAGCCATACACGATGAGGTTAATACTACCAGTCACCTTCCTTCATCGAAACACAAACATCAGAGCATATCCCATGAACATACACAGTTCTCAAGACTGATGTAGCAACCTTCTTAGATCACTGTACCATACTTACAAGACCAAAACACTCAATTCCTTCATAACATCTTGCAAAATACATTGTAAGTATCTTCATTGAGCACACAATCTTAACTCAGCTTCTTCATGCAATACCGAATAATATCATCACAGAAATAATTCATAACATCAAACATGTTTTTCAATCACTGTTCTCCAAAGATAAATCCATTGACATCCCTTCAAAAACAAAGGATTTCTTATCTTTAATATGTTGAGGAACTCACCTATATGTCTCCACACCACTCAAAGATGTCATAAGGACATACCATTATTTCCAAAACCCAAGCATCCAAAAGGTTCATTTAAAAACAATGTGCACTGTCATTTCAAAAACTTCTGAAAATTGTCAACCATTAGACCAAGCAAAAATATTCCTTAACATCTTATACCACCAAAAGAAAATGCAAGATGCCATACCTCATTCTAGACTCCATAGGGGTAAAATATATTACCATAATAGACTCCCCCTGAGTCTTTGCTTCTTCTCAAGACCTGGAAGGCAACACTTGTGCAAGGAGTGCACAAGGATTTTTCTCATAAGCATCTTTATTGTTCTTCTTGTCATCTTGATTGCTCTTTCTTCTCCACTCCAATGAAAACTTTTTCACTTGTTTTCTTGAAGTACCTATCTTTCTATTGAATCTGCATTGTTGTACTTTATGTCCAATGTTATTACATCTGAAACAAATGACATTGTGATTGTTCTGAGAAATAGAAGACTTCCTACAGACATTTCCAGC
>VDFB02192551.1:0-67789 GCA_007258455.2 Sequoia sempervirens | reverse complement strand
CTTCTTGTTGATCTGCAACTCAGTAAATGAGTTCTTGATGGCCTCTTGGACGCGGCTTGACGCTTTTATCCCTATCGGTTCTGATAAATGTCTTTGACAAGCGCCTTTGTTTCTTCTTCTCAATCTCCTTTTGGTCGATTGATTTCTCTATTTCTGTATGCCCTCACACTTTCCCACCCTCTTCTGATCGATTTGCTACAAGCGTGTCTCTTCTCCTTTCAATAGCACCTTTGACCCTTCACTAATCGCACCCTTTCATGGGTCGCTTAACTCTTGTTTTGTCTTGTTCGGCTGCAATTAGAAGGTGATTAGCATATCATATACATAACCGAATTTGTCTATATAATTGCAATTTGATGACTATATCGGTATATCCATATATATGTATATATATATATATATATATAAGTAGATTCTTAACTATTAAAATTACAAAGGTATTATATTGAAATTAGATGAAATTAGATTGTACTTATCTTGGTTTTGTGGTAGGATAGGGACATCACACTATGGGCCTTCAAGATAGGCTAACGGTCAACTAATGAGACTACTACTAAGAAGGGAACATTACACGAATTAATATTTTCTTTAGTTTGTGTCGTGCCTAGAGAGAGTTGATATTTATTTCAATATTATTTGCAAGCAAATTTTAATAGATTTTTACAGAGAAAGCTTGGGTCTGAACTATAGAATAAACTTGAACAACAAATATATATCCAACTATTCCTAATGGGAATGTCATTAATTCCCAAGGCAAATCATTGACAAAGAAAAAGGACTAGCAATTCATTTAAAGCAACTATCTGCATTATTTCTAGCCACCACCTTTCATTCCATAGCCTAGCCGCACTATTTGAAATGGAAAGTTACATATAAGAAGGAGAGTCGCACTAGTGGGAGAGAGGTGTGTTGGAAAGTATATGAGGTGAAACAATTATTGACAGTTGTTCCTAACCTCAGCATAGAGTAGCGATGATTTAGCAGGTCGTGACAGTTACTAAAGTGAGAGATGTGAGGAGGAAAAAGAGTAGTGACCGGTTTATGGAATTTTTAAGGAGTTTGGCAACCGCCCAGCTCAAGAGGAGGACACAGACCCTTAGAAAAAATTTTGTGCTATTGGAGGTGATTGTAGGATCTCTAATATGACCTAGCTGCCCATACTTTTAATTCAATAATTTGTTCAAACTGCTGACCACAACTATTAGAAGAGAGACTTTGATGTTATCTACAGTCTTCACAACTTGAGGTTAGATAATTATCAATTATAGCTCTGATTGTATCAGCTATAATAGAAATTTCTATGATGACAATGAGTATTGATGTGGAGTTCATTATTGTGAATATTTCCAATATTAGTTGAATAGAAAACTGTCTTTTTATGTTTTATGTAATGGGCATTCTATCAAACAATTGATGAAATAAACACACAAGGAGCAAAAACAAAATATAGCGGAAATATCGTAGCACCAAATAATTGGCATTTTGTCAAACATTTAACAAAATACAAGGAAAATTATACAGACATCTTATAGGTGAACTCTTCCAAATACACTGCAAGCTCCTTTAAATGCACTAAGGGCTGCTACAAGCCTACCCAAGTTGTATTCAATCAACATTTGTTGCTCAAGTTATCTGTCGGTTTTTGTTTCAATGGCATGTGATTTTAGCTCCAATGTTTATTTTTCTCTTCCTTGGGCTTACAAATGAAATGAAGATGTATAGAGAGTGTTAGGTTTGAGTTTTTTAATATTTTATTGTTTTTTTCTTGATCTTTTTTCCTTAAACATTCAAATTTCAATTGACAAGGCTCATTGAATTTGGTGAGTACCTACATCCCAAGTCTCTCGGACTTGTTTTACGTTACCCACCTTAGGACTAGACAAATCTAGGCAAATTTGGTGAGTCCTATAACACTAGGTATGAGAGCATCATTTTAGCTACAAAGTTAATTCATTATTGCATAAATGCAAAAAAAAAAAAATTCATTCCCAAATATGAGTAAAAATTAAAAAAAAGATTATATTAAAATATTACAAGAACTTACATTATAATGTAGATGGGTACCATAAGGTTTTCCGACAATATCCCCAATATTCAAGTATTCCATCAGCTATATAAGAAAATGAATGTGATATTAGACTCAAATAGTGACCTAAATTTTCTCATGCAAAACAAGCGATACAATAATCTGAAATACACTTTAAAACAAGTAAAAATAGAGCTCCTAGCTAGACTGGAAAATTAAACATCTCACTTGATCACTTCTTGGACCCATGATAGAAAAAAAGCAAGTCTTCCTGGTAATATCTTGAACTTCAACCTTATCAGCAAAAAATATGTACCTGACCACATTAATTGCAACAATTACAACTAAACACATAAAACTAAACTAACATGAATCAATAAA
Organism: Sequoia sempervirens; assembly: GCA_007258455.2. NCBI lineage: Eukaryota > Viridiplantae > Streptophyta > Pinopsida > Cupressales > Cupressaceae > Sequoia > Sequoia sempervirens. The sequence goes on along the minus strand of VDFB02192551.1, from coordinate 65,382 downwards.
GGATGTGGTCCTATGGAAGGGTCTTGGGCTCCTACTTTTATTCTGAGTACTGTTCAACAGAATTAAAAAATAAGCTATAGGATTAAAATTAATAAAATTAAATTAAACTAATCTTTCCCTGTAAATAGGAGCCCAACACATAATAATTTTCCCTCACCAACTTAGGGACCTTTATACATATATGGCAGGTTGCCTGGAATTTTTATTTATTAATCTAATTTCTCATCTTAAACCGCTCACTTCCACTCAAATTTTCTCATTTAAGAAACTATAAAATCCATGACACCACTTGCTTAAAAAAGGTAGCCTCCTTCCATGGGACCATAGCCTAAGAATAGTTTATATTTTGTTAGAACAAAGACAAGAATGGTTACATTTGTTATTGCAGAATCTCTATTTCAAATAGGAAAAATTTTGTTTATGGATAGCATGATGGGCACTTACGATGCTTCTCATAGGATTTGATTGGCAACAAAAGTCCAATGAGTTGATGAAACAGCAATAAAAGACTTGAAGATCATAAGAGCGATTAGAACATTTGGTTGAATAAATACTTCAACAAATTCTATATTTCATTATTAATTTCACAAGAACACACATGAAAGGATTGTGCTAGAAAGAAAGAAATTATATTGACTTCACCAAGGTTAATTGAATAGCAAAAGTAAAACCATTTGAAAATCCCCAAAGACAGAATGAGACAACCATAAGACAAAGAATGTCTAGCTTTTACCTAAAAGATGTAAAACCCACAAACCACTTGAGCATTGAATAAAAGCTAATGAAGAGAAGTAATGAGAAACATAACTGCTTTCTGTTGTGACCTTTTCACACATCACCCCATTCAAGATGGGGACCCCCTAATTTCTGCTCCATTCTGGTCTTTTGGCTTTGGTTTTGTCTCTCTCTCTCTTTATGTCTCTTTTATGTGGTCTGCCTTTCCGGGGATGTGCCCATCTGTGAGCTTAAACGCAAAATTTTGGCCAAGTCTGAAAATTAGGGTTTGTACTTTTCTAGTCAATCTGAGGTCAAATGAAGTGAATAAATTGAAAGCGGAGCTTCACGATGCGGTCAATGTGCTTCCAGCAAGTTTCCACTGAAGTTTCATCAGATTCCAGCTACTTACTATTTTTAGTAAGTGTGTAATTCGAAGCGTTCCTTCAGCATTTTTGAAGTTTCGACAGTCACACTACATCCATGTCATGTCCCCATCCTAGTCAGCACAGCTGGTGACGAGGTTAGCCTATCATTTGATCCTCGTAGGCTGACAGGTGTGTTCAGAGGATCCATTTTGGCAGTTGCTCAGTGTGGGTTAGCTCCAGTTTGCAGTGTGTCAGGTTTGGGCCTTCGCAGAATCTTCCAAAGAGTCTTTTCAGAGAACTTTCTATTTTTAGAAAGTTAGGTCAGACGGAAGCTGCTATTTCGGGCAGGGCACCTGGTGCAGTGATTTAGCTCAGATTCGACCCGGTTCAGTAATTGTTTGATTTGACGGAGAAATAAGGAGTAATTACTGAGTTATTAAATATTTAATAATTTGACTTTATTATAAAGTCACTTTATTGAAATATTAAAATATTTAATTATTTGGCTAAGTTATAAAGTATTTAATGATACTTTATATTATATTATTAAAATGTGATTTAATGAGTATTTAATGCTCATTAAAAAGGGACGCCAATAATTAAATAAATTCTCCTAAGTCCAAAGTGAAAATTAAATCATTAATTTAAATGATTATTTTAATGGAGAATTAGGTCGAACTTTTCATAGAAGAATATATTGTTCTTCCCAAGGCAAAATGGAACTATCAAGTTTATTATTCAATTTTGTCTTCTGAGCATCTGAGCTTTGGAGTTTGCAAACCCTAGGGTTTCTGGCAAACATCGTTTCTGGAGAACGTAACCTCTTCAGAGATCAGGCATACTGAGGCTGTGAGATACCAGCTGAAGATTGCACTTGGTGATTTCATCCAGAGATCACAGTTTTGAGATTATTGAGTTAATTCATCAGAGAATCACAGGGAACTTCATCTAGCAGTCAAGGCGCACTTTTTTTCAGAGGACATTCATTAGAGATTGGGCACCATTTCCAAAGGCCGTACATTATTCATTATTGCAGCAGACTGGCCGTACTGTACCTGCAGGCCGTACATCTGTACTTTCAGGCCGTACTTGACAATCTACTGAGGAAACGCCTTCATCCTCTGTTATCTGGTGATTCCACTTTGGGGCGCTTGGTATTCTGTGTGATTTACATTGAGATTCGAGCTGGAGGAGTTTCTTATTAATTTCTGGCCGTACCATCACCAGCTACAGCAGCCGCCATTAAAATACCAGGTTTTTATTTAAAAATTTCATGTATTGCTTCCCACCTTCAGTTTTGGCGTTGTAAATGATCTGGAAATTGAATATATGTGATGCGCCTTGGTTCTTGAGCAAGATTTGAAGCATTAAATGTCTTTATGTATTTTTTATGAATTTATCAAGTAATTCTAGAAAAATCGCAAATTTCACTTTTGCCTGTTAAACCCTCAAAAACACAAAAAAATCAAAAATTTGCAAAAACGTTACAAAAACAAATCAGGGATCCAATTTGAGAACCACCAGGGTTCTGACAATCCAGAACACATCAAGCTGCTCACTGGCAAAATTTCAGCTGAAACGGACAACTTACTATTTTTAGCAGTTCGGCTTCCGGAGCAGATTTCAGAGTTTATACGCAGAGTTTTTCAGTGCATGTCTGGAGATTCCTTCTGGGTTTTCAGAGACCTTCGCGATAGTATAACATGCAAAATGAGATAACGACTTTCAGAGTTCAGCCTTCGGAGGCTATTTTTAGGGTTTGCATGTCAGGGTTTTCTTTGCATGTCTCATGATTCTTTAAGGGTTTTTCGAGAGCTTTGCAATGGTGTGACATGCAAAGCGAAGTGATCAATATTCAAGGACTTACTATTTTTAGTAGGTGCATTCCGGCAGCTGCCCAGAGCATCAGAATCACAAACAGGGCTCAGTGCAACAAAAACGAGGTCAAACGGAGGTCATTTGATATACATGCAAGTCAAATTAGGGTTTCTAGCTTCAAGACCCAAAAAGAGGGGCAAAATGTCAAAATTTCTGACAACCGGTGTATCCCACTGCATTTAGAATCTTTCAAGCTATCCGCCGGTAAAATTTGATGGCAATCAGAGCACTTACTATTTATAGTAAGGCGTTTCGGAAACATGCTAAAAATAGTAAATCAGCAGCAGGCACCAATGTCAACAGGCAGGTCACCCGATGAGGAGCACATCATTCAAATTTCAAGTCAAATGGAGCTGTGGACGTCTCAGAAACGAGCAATTACTATAAATAGTAAATCATCTCCAGAAATGGGCTATAAATAGCAGGCCAGCTCAAGATAGCAGTATGAACAGGCTAACAAGGTCATGAGGGTCCTATGCTTAAAATTTCAAAACAATCTGAGCTTCTGAGATATGAAAATCAAGACACTATAAATAGCAAGGCATGGATAAACAGGAAGAAGCATAAAAAAATTTCTAAGTGTTAAAATTTCATCCTCCTGCCACCTCCATATGCGCCCTCTTCAAAGCATGAGATAAAAAGTTTCTAAAGCATAAAGTCTCGTCCTGCAGATACCCCCATATGCGTGCAAAGAAGAATGAGGATGTTTAAAAATTTCTAAGTTTGAACAAATATCCTCCTGCCTATGCCAAATGCGCCCACTTCAGCATGAAAAAAAAAAAATTCTAAGTTAAAGTTTCATCCACCTCCATACTCCATATGTGCCCTCAAGGTGTTAGAAGTCAAGAAAAATTCTAAGTGTCAAGTTTCGTCCTTCTACACATGCAAAATGCGCCCTCATGCTGAGAAAGATGCTAAGTGTTGAATATCCTCCTCATGTGCTAAAATGCGCCCATATGAAGGCATGTAAAGACAAAGCTAGAAGAAAAGTCAAAAGGTCAAAGGGCGTTGTAAAGTGTCATGTCCCCAAAGTTGTGCCTTTAAGACAACTAAAACATATCTCAAATTATTAACCATTTGATGACATTATAATTATAACTATTAAAACAATATTATAATTATAAATAATGTTATAATTATTAAAATAATAATACAATCATCATCATATAATGGATATTTAATAAATATAAATATAATATTATAATATTGTAAGATTTATAAGAAAGATCATTAACGAATTTATACAACTAACAAATATTAAAAAAATATATAAAACATTAGAGCCAATATAAATAATATTTTAATTGTGAATATATAAGACATAAGATATCCTAATCAATAAGTGTTAAGAGTTGCGTCCTTAGGCATGCGTATATGATTTCATGAAGGCTTGTTTGTCGAAGGAGTGTGGAATATAGGTGTAGACGGGAATGAGTTAAGACTACAAGCCGTAATGCGTATATCTCAATGCCTAGCAGATGTTTATCGACAATGCATAAACATTAATAAAATGCAGCAATTAGAATAAACAGTGATTCGAAGGAAAGCAACGTTTCAACCAAGGGAAGTTCTCTGACTAAAGACGTGACCTTTCCTCAAGCAAAAGATCAATATTTAATGAGAATTATTCGAAGCAAAAAGAGGCATCATCGGTGGCTGGTGGAGAATAGAGGATCAGGCAGTATTGGGATATAAGAAAGAAGTATTTAGCATAAAGAAACATCTAAATATCCTCCAACCCAGCGAATCATTCCAAAGACATCCCACATTTCGACGGCAATGGTATTTGATTATTTATGTCCACAAAATCGATAAGGGGTGGTGAAAAAGAGAAAGAATACTTAGATTAGAATATTCGGTGAAACTCAGGAAATAAACCAATGCTGTAAGCTGCGATCTGTCTCAGCCTAAAGTAGACTTGCTGATTCATGGTGAATTGCAGATTATATTTTTTTCATAAAAATGTAGCACAGGATTTATAATTGTTTACCATTCTATTTCAAATATAATATAGAATCTAGATAGGATTTATAAATGAGGAGAAATGAAATCTACAGCAGTAGTAGGTAAGGCCGATGGGAAAGAAATAAATATGAGATATCTGCTGGAGAAGTAACTGTGGCTGCAAATACATAACTCGGAGGTAAGTATTGTCATATGGTAGTAAGAATAGCAGATATCAGATACAATAATAATCTAAATTTCAGTTGTCTTATAAATATATGTTATATGAATATATCTAAATATATTATGATGGTTAAATATAAATAACAAGTATATATTCAAATATATATATTACTATGATTAACAAATAGGTTGTACACATAAAATATTTTAGCATATTATGATTTATGAATATATTTGAATATATTAGGATGGATAAGAGTTGAAATGACATGTAACATTTGATAAGTACATTTAGACATATATGTAAATATATATAGGTAGACCCATACACTATATATACCAGATAATATATATATACTATACTATTTACAACTATCCAATAATGATGCTTGTAGCAATTATTGAGCCTTATAAATAATGACTCCAATAATTCATTGTGATGTTAAAATGGTATAATGGAATTTCATCTATGGGATCCCGAAAGATATTTAACATCCAATGTACTCATGAGATATAGTATGAAAGAATCACTCAGGGTGCGCAACAAGGAGTAAATGAACAATCCTTTGGCAAGTATAGAATACTTATATCTTTTATGATCTATTTAGTGGTTATCACTGGAATTTATTGATATCTAATGTTTCTAATGTCTCTTGAGAAGCACTTTGAATGCAAGATTCAAGTTTTAGTGATTTCGGCCAAAAGGGGACATTACATAAAGCTTTATCCTCCACCCCCTTTGAAATGGGCCCATCTTCTCAAGTGCTAAAATGCGCCCAAATCAAGGCATGTGAAGACAAAAGAGTTAAGGTGTTGAATTTAAAATCCACCTCACTATGCAAAATGCACCCAAAGTTCATGCTAGGGGTGAAATTTAATAATGTGAAGTAAAATATGCTAAGCGTTGAAATAATAAAGTATCCTCCATGACATGTGAAATGCGCTCAAGGCATTTAAAAGAAAATTTTTGTAAGTGAGTTGATAAAATTTCCTCGCAGGCAAAATGAATGATTGAAGTTGAATGAAATTTTCTAAGGCAAAAGTGCAAAATATGCTAAGTGATTTAAATAATTTCTAAGGCACAAAATTTCGTCCTTAGGAAAAATACGCCTAAGTTTGATGAAGATATGAAATTGGTTGAAATATGAATAAAATTGCCAGAGGAGAAGTCTGAGGATGCCAGCTTCACAAGGTTGATCAGAAATTTCAAGTCAGAGCAACAAAATTCACCCGGATGTGAAGAATAAGAATAAATTTGTTGAAAATTATTTTTCTAAGGTTTAAAAATTCAAAAATTAAATGTACCCCTTCGTTGTAGACCCATGAATTCGACGCATTCTAAGGAAAATTTTCTTCTGGGTATTGAGGATCTTCGACAAGGAGTTGATTTTAAGGTCTTCTGCACTTCGCCAAGGCTTTCGAGATGGAGAATTTAATTGGCACTTGAAGTAATGAATTTTCCTAAGGAAAATTTAAAATATTTTCTAAGGCAAAGTGAATAAAATATGTTTTTGAAAATAAAGTGCTTCAGACAATGAATTTGAAATGGATTGCCTAGGCGAACTTGGTCGAATTCTTCGTAAGATGAGTCAGAGGTGAATAAAATTGAATGTCAGAGCTCCGACTGGTTGATTAAAATTCTTGAGAGAAGTGAATTTGAAGTGAATATTTTTGAAAGTGAATTAAAAATGCTAAGTACGCCAGTCAAGTTGAATTCTTTGAAGTTCTAGAAGGTCAAGATTCCAGACGCCGAGTGACAAGTGTTGCAATTGCCAAAGGAGGGAAATTCAAATTCCTGCTGTGAAGTAGTGGAGACTTAATGAAATGGCTAAAATTGGCCTCCTTCTAGAATTCGACTTGCCTATATGAGCTGAAGTTTATTCATTTCTTTTCACCAGCTGAAGAAATTCAAATTTGCTCTGACATTGAAGTTGCAATGCGAGTGAAAATTTGAGTTGAGTGTGTAAGAAGATTGTTGAAGTTGAGGTTTGAAAAGTCTAAGTTTGTGACTGAATATTGAAGAAGTGCGACTTGAAGTAGAGGAAAGTTGTTGAAGTGCGAATTTAAAAGAGTCTAATTGCTAAAGTAAAGTTGGACGATTTTCTCAAGCGTGAAGTTGCTGCAGCCAACTTATAAATTTGCTAAGTCTCTCTGAAGTTGCTAAGAGTGTGAAGTTGAAGTTGCTAAGCTTGCATAAACTTTCTTAGTGTTGAAAGTTCGAAATTGTGAAGGAGAAGTTGAGGTTTGCAGATGAATAGAATGTTGCAACTTCTCAAATTTTAAAAAGTCGACTAGCAGCCCCTGCATATTATTTTATTATTTTCCTAAGTTAATTGCTGATGGCTGTTTATTGTTTTGCAGGTTGGCTGAAGTAAGAGCAACTGGCAGAGATAGCAATGGTGCATCCAGGCAGGCTGTTATCAAAAAGTTGAGCAAGTCTTTCCTGCCAGAGTCTAAGTTTACTTCGAAGTTGAGCAAGCTGGCTGACACCAATTTGGGCTCTTTCAACTTGGAGACTTTCAAAAATCGGATGTTGGGGATTGGCAGTCACCATCCTTCAATGACTTCACACAACATTGTTTGAAGTGGGTTGTATGCAGCTATTGGTTTCCCGCCAACTATACAATGGTCGGAGCTGATGATGGCATGCGCCAACTATTATGAGCCTGATCACAAGTCAATTGTCTCACCAGATGGTCAAGTGTTCGCCAACCTCACTCCTGCAACTATTGGCGAAGCTTTTGGAATACCAACACTCGAGAAGATGATTTACAAAACAAGAGAGCGTGCTGAGCGAATGTATGCTTCTACATTTGAGAGATGTACAGAGGTGATTAATACTCGTTGGATGAATAAGCCCAAGCCCTCTCGTACAAAGTTGTCGAGGCAAATTATATTAGATGATTTGAAGCAAGAGTACTGTGACCTGATCATGATGCTGAGCAGAGTTGGAGGCTGCCCTCAGGCGTTTATTTTTGAGCCATGGATGTTTTATTACATCAACCTCGTACTTGAAGGAAAGGAACACATCAATTGGGCTATGATGATCAGTGATAACTTGCACGAGTAGCTCTTGAGTTTGAGAAGAACGAAGACTTTTTACATGGGCTCCTACCTTATTTACATGTTGGATCGTATGACGAGGTATAGGGGGATTTCATATAAGGAGCCTGTTGGTTGTGGTTCTCACCAATTCAGAATTCATGAGGCTTGTCCACAGTTGCACCTAACAAGCACTACTCATTACAAGCGTGTCAACGATGCCTTCACCATGCACATAACAAGATCACTTCAGCAGCATACACATCATAGGATCTCGAGGGAAGCTCAAGAGTTAATTGAAAGGTATGGGTGCTGGTTCATACAGTTTCCGAAGTTTTCTTACATCAGGCTACAAGGTTTTTCTTCATATCCATATAGGTTGCCTAAGTACCCAACCAATAGAATTTTAATGTTAGAGATATCTAAGCAACTGGTTGCCTACGATAAGATTCAGAAGAGAAAGAAGAAGGGAGGAGTTGACTTCCCGATTGTCATGGGTAAATCAGACGAAGTGTGTCCTTCACTTCAGGCAGCTAGAGAAACTAAAAGTGAACTTCAGTTCTTTCACTTTTCCTATCACACCAGCAGACAGCATTATGATCCACATAGCAATATCAGGTGGATACTGTCAGAGGAGTTTAAGCATAAGGCAAATATCGAGGATTACTGGGCTGGTGCATCAGATGAAGCTGAGGTCAGAAAAAGAATGTTCTCTAGGTCACCATTGAGTATGATTAGGGAGTGTGAAATTATTCCAGTACCAGACCAGGTGGATGAGGACATGAATGTTCTCCATCCAGATTATGAGGTAGTAAGAGATACACCGCTTCCACTCCCCGATTGGTCAGAGCCAGAGATTGCTGATTTGGACACGCTTTGCATTCCAGTCATGACTTTCACTAGAGCATGGGTTGACAGGCACGTGAGCAGACTGAAAAGTAGGCCAATTTCCTTGACCTACAACTTGATGGGAGATCATAGGATACCCACTACCAGCAAGAAGAAACAGATTACCCGAGGTCCAGAATCTCGTAGAAAGGAGCAAGTTCGGCCAGAGCTGGTTCAGCCGGAGCCTCCAAGAGTTGTGATTGAGTCACCCACGCCATTGGAGACACATTCTCCAAGCATATAGGAGGTTTCACTTTTCGCTGATCAGAGAAATGCATTGAACCAAGAGCAAGAGGCACATGAAGAAAATCAGCCACCAAGGAGAGAGTCAGTTGGCCAGAGTGTTAATGCGCCTACCAGAGATGATCAGCAGGATGATGATGAGACTGCTACTGACACTCGCTTTCAGCGTGAGTTAGAGATGGCTTTAGATGATGATGCAGTTTTAGGAGACACTCAGCCATTAGAGGCCAATGAGCCTCGCCAAAATGAAATTGAAGTTGAACAAGTCCGTGAAGTAGAAGCTAGAGAGGAGCAGCCATTTGACATACAACAAGCGGTACCTGATTGGCTCAGAGACAAAATGAGAAGGAGCCCCAGTGAAGAGGTTGATCCAATAATTGAGATGGAGGATTTTTTGAATAGGATCAGCACACCTCCACCAAAGAAGAGAGCACAAAAATTTTCAAAGATTTCAACTGATGAGGATGGTTCTCGCACCCTTCATATAGCGGTGCCACAAGTGGATTGTGATCGGGATGAAGTAGTGCCGGAAAATTATGTGATCACAACTATGGAGTTAGGACGTCCCACAAGTGCACAGATTGTTGAGTGTGATAACTCCTATCAAGCGCTTAAGGATAGATTGTTCAGGACTGAAGGAAAGTATAAGAAATTGAAGAAAGAGCATAAGACTTTGATAGGATATATGCAGCAATTGTCTCGTCCTTGTGGGCAGGAGATTCCAGCAATAGAGCTTCCAGCTGAGTTATCCAAGGAGTCAGTTAGCAGCTTGTTGGAGTTGAGCAAGATGGCACAAGAGGTAGATAAATGGGTTACAGGAGTTCGTTCCGAGACAGAAAAGTTCATGGAAGACCTTGCTCATGCTTACCAACAGGCTTCCGGCATTATGGCACGAATGGAGGCAATTGATCAGGCCTGGGGTGATGCTTTTGTTTATCAGAGCAAAGTTATTCAGCGTCTGGAGGCATTGATGCATACTCCTTTGCAGATGTTGATTGATGGAGGAGTCACTCAGGAGGGTGACAGGTATAACTTCGCTGGATGGTATTCTTCAGTAGTCACAAGACGTGGGTTCTTTGACGCGGCACAGGCGGATTTAGCTAGAGTTCGGAAGGCTATGATGAATATTGTTGACGGAGTCCTGAATACCTTGGAGGCAATCTTTGCTAGATGGCTGAATCCCGATGAGGTGACTACTGATAATTTGAGGGGTAGGCTAGCACCTTACTTCTCGGAGGTGAAGACCTTTGTGCAGGATGACTTTGAGAACATTTCTACTTTCTCCAGCTTGATTCAGAGTACGCGGGATGTTTTAGTTGCTTGGAGAAAATCTTGCACAAGGCACGGACAGGCGGTCACATTGCTCGAATTTCAGCTTGATTGTATTCCACCGATTTCAGTTCAGGAGGTTCAGGTTGTGCTTGCCAGATTCATTGAGTTTGCAGCTAGGGAGAAGGAGAACGGGAATGCACTTCTGGATGACGACCTTCTAGAGGATTGATTATGGGCATTAATTGCCTTTACTATTTTGGGAGTGAGTGGGAATCTTTGATTCATTTATTGTACCACTCCCCACTCTGGCAATTTTTAGGGTTAGGGCTGAGGTGGCTCAATCTGAGCCATTCATTTGATTGTAATCTGAGACGTCCATTGGACTTGGCCATCTATAAAAGGGGGAGTTCCCCTCATTTGTACTCATTAGATTAGAAATTAGATTGGAGACTAGATATCAAAGAGTAGAAATTTTGTTTGATAGCTTAGTTCGGAGGAGAAGGAAAGTTTTCCTTTGAAAACTTTTGTAAGAGATTGTTGTGTAAAACTTTCATAATAGAAAATCTTTTCATTGATGGTGAAATTCGTCTTTGTTATGGATAGCTAGCAAGGTTTCTTCATCCTTTCTACTCCAAGTAGCGTAAAGTAGTTTAAAGTAGCATAAGTTTCATTTCATGCAAGTAGATATTAGTCGTGGATTTGTGGTGTTGATCGAGGCAACTTCGTTTTAGTCCATACCACTAGCAGCTTGCTAATGGCAAGTTTGCATTGCGTGGTCAACTGGAGAATTTTATAAGCCTAACTTCAGTTGCAATTCATATCTTGGTCTGCGTCGTCTTAACGGTATCTTGGTGTTGGATTGTAGCTTGAAAATTTCTTGCTATCCCCTTTGAAGATTGCACCAACTTTGTGTAAGTTGTCCAGCGTGAGGTGGAGCAGAGTTTGGTTGAAGCTATTGAGATTGACCCCACGTCCCGCCTTAGAATAGAATCTAGAACCTTCTTACCCTTACACTCATTTCAATTCCGTTTATTTCTGGTTAGTTTAGGAAAACGTACCTCATTGCCAAATCATCCGCATTGCATAAATTCCCTTTTGATCATCCATTCACTGTTAGTTGCAAGTCGACTGAACAATTGTGTAAGTCCCCTCGTGTAAACAGCAATTCACAACGAACCAACTGAGGGTATTCCAAAGCATTTCGGAACCTTGGAGACGAACGTGCGAACTTTCTTGCAATCTTAACGCACGGAATACTTTGATCAAGAGAGAATGGAGTAGCCCTCAGATTACTTTGTTCTGCTGATTGGTGCGGTCACAAAAATCACATCAACACTTTCCTTTAATGGTCTCCAAGAGGACAGTTTCTCTTTAAATTGTACATTGGACTAGGCAGAATCAGCTTTCAGATCAATTTTTTTTTGTTTTTTTTCTTTACAGAAGAAAGTTACTCCATTCTAAAAGTGTTACAACGCATTTAATGGCTTTCTATTGTATTGGCTTCAATAGTGTTCAGTTGCTCCTATTAGGTGCATAGCACTACTAACATTAAATAATGTCACCTTGAGGCCAACAATACTAAGAAAATATCTTGCAGTTTCAAATACAACAAGAATATACATAACTACTGCTTTATACCATAACTAGTTCCAAATTATGGTATATGAGAACATTTTTAAGAAGAAATGAGGAACACGAGTAACCAATACAATATACCCAAATAAGAAGCTTTCATGCACATTATGTTATCATTTGTCTTTATTAGGTTCATTTCCTTTGGTTCTGTTGATTGCCTTCATGACATATTAGGTTTCTCCAATTTTGTGTGTTGTTCATTAGATTGTCAATCAAACCTGGATCACACAAAGCACTATCACAACATTTTTTATGGGGTAGTTAAACTTCAATTGAAAAAAAGAAATATTTAAATCTTCCCAGGCCCTAGCCAAGATGTAGGGCAAGGGAGATGGCAATTAAACTAAGATTGATCTGTTACAAAATTATAAACCTTACAAGCTGTTGGTGTAACAACTAACACTTCTAGAGTGCAAGTTGGTACGAACAGCTATGCACACTGCGTGATGAGTGCTCTTCAAATTAGGAGGGGAAGCTCCCTCGTTGTGCAAACAAAATGCTTGAAAAAGTAAACTAAACTAATTTGTATCTTTTTGTCTCAGCTGAAAAAGGCACAAGGTTTGCAAGAAACTTCGAACATTGTAGCCAAGGATTTTTTGGTTTCGAGGGTCTTAACAACAACTCAAAACTAACTAACTTATACTATCCAATCCCCTCAAGAAATCAAAGCATGAGGAAACGAAGCAGGAATGATTTATACAATAACCTCTAAAATAGGATTTCCAAGGAGGTGATGGCACCTATCTAAGGCATAGGTTGAGAGAAAGGTTATTGGCAACGACATCAAACGATGAACTCTACTTCTGAATTCCCAAGGAGGTGATGAAACCTATCCGAGGTGTAGACATGAAACAAAGCTCATTAACACAGTAACAATAAACGATAAGCCTTAATTCTAAATTCCCAAGGAGGTGACAGCACCTTTCCGAGGTGTAGATATGAAAGAAAGCTTATAAACACAAGAACATGAAACAATGATCATCCAACCAAAGTGAACAGATACAGAATAGCAATATTACAGGCAAATCTGGCTCAGCATATATTACTATCGTGTGCAAAAGTTATTTAAAAATGAGCTGAAAGCTCTTATTTATAGACATCAAAAGGTGTAGGGAACCCTAAAATCACCTTGAGTCAACTACAATCTTGCAATGCATGCAAGATTTATTGCTAAACCCTAATAAAGCAAACTATACAGTTAATTGGAAAGCTACCATCAGTTAACCGATACATCTAATCTAAATGGACAATGTGCAAGCATGCATGTCCTTATTGAAAGCAAAGTTAACTAGAACACTACCATCAGTTAACGAAAACCCTAAATAAAACTCCAAGTCCTACAAAATATCTTCGAGAATAGATATGCGTGCATGGTCCTAGCAGAGAGAATTGAAGATGAAAGTCGAGTTCTAACTGCATGCTCCTGATTCTATCCTCACAGACAACTGCAGGTTCTAACTAACTGACCACTGGCTGTTATCTCGAGCAATCAACCCCTCCATGAGGTTGTTGACTGTGTCACCATCTGGGGCAGTAATACTTTGCTGAAGTATACTATCTGTGCAGCATGTCCTCACCAGCTATGATCTGGCACTGAAGTTCACCTTTGCTCCTGACTGCCTCATCAAACAACACTAACATGACTGTAAGTTGATTCATCTTACAGCCAACGGTCTCCCCATTGAAAATACTATGAACGAGTGCTTGGAGCTCTGACTAAATGTCAACAAGCTCAACATACACACCACCGTCAATCTAATTCCAGCACGGTATGCGAGACACAAGAGTTATCACATATCGAATTGCACTAGTGACGTGCTCTCTACTCTCAGCCAACTCTGACGCCATTGTCTCCTCTATCTTCGCCTTGAAGATCAATTGTGTCCTCCAAGTGTAGATAGCCTCTTTATCTTTTGAATCTGTGACTGATTCATATGCCACTCTCAGGTGAGCAATCATAATCTCATCTCGGGGTCTATCCATCGCCAAGTCTCGCTCCTCATCTTGCAAACATAGATGAAGTTCACGTGTGTTGTACCGCAACTAGTATAACTCTGCAAGCACAAAGCGGCCTCTAGTAACGAACTCCTCCTCCCAATCCTCCAAACGCCTGCCATATGCAACCAGATGATTAAGCTCGCCCTGTTCTGTTGGTGGCTCTAGCATCGATGGGAGTGTAGCAATGACATCTTTCGTTCTGCGTACAAGGCTAGAAATGTATTGACGAAGTTGTTGGATTTCAGCCTTAAGGGCTGCCTTGTCTTCTCTGTCTTTTATTATTCTATCCCTCGCGCTATCTGTTGCAACCTGTAGGAGATCAACCTCTGCCTGCTGTGTGCTACGACCAAGGTTGACTGTGATCACTTCGAAGTCCTGAACTTCAATCTCGTTCAAACTCTTCCCCTCTGGAGGTGTAGCAGTCTCTATGACGATCTCCATATCAACATTCCTCTCTACATGGACCTGTTTCTCGATCCTCTTGTCGAGCACATCCTGGTAGGCATGATCAAAATCAGAATGATCAAGAACATAGGATGGCTGCCTCCTCTTCCTACCCAATTGATTCTCGAGCCAAGATAAGTCTCGACTAATCCCACTGGAAGGATCTGTAATAGCAACGTGAGGTTCTGACAAGAGTGAATGTGTAGAGGTGTTACAGCGAGGTGGTGAGTCCAAGTCCAATTCAATGTGAATCGGGACCAGAGACTTCTCTGGTGTTGGTGATGGAATGCAAGGCTAAACCTCGGGCTCTGGCAAACTCTGAACTGGCACTCTGGCTGGATCCTCGTGTGCTTCAATAGCAAGTGCCTTCCCTTTCGAACTGCTATGGACTTTATTCTTCTTAGGAGGGTTACTCCTCTTCTTCTGTTTAGGTTTAGACGCGGATGGTAGTGAAGCATCCACCGGTGGCGACTCTATTCTAAGTACGACTACCCTCCTGGTCTTGTTGCTCTTGAGGTAAAGTATACTATTTTGAATAACTCTACTTGACCTCTCCTTCACTGATGTGTATTCTTTGGCGAACCAATCAACAGTTGGTAGTGGTTGTGTGTCAACCTACTCTCTGAAAAACTGAGGAAGTGTATCTCCCTCATCATCTAATAAACCTCCCACATCTTCTACCAAAAAGACAGAAATTTGCGGGAGAGAGAAACGGCCATAGCTGCATCTGTGCACCTCAAAGTCATCCTCACAGTTCACCCAATAGTCCTCCTTTGTAGGCTTATGGTATGAGCGAACACCAAGGCGCGTTGAATAATGACCCCAAGGATCATAGGTGCGGGTGTCGACAAGGTACTTGAGTTTGCATTTCTCCAACTCCTATCCTGCAGCTTTAGCATCAACTGCTATCCTACACCAATAGATTCCGAACTGCATGGGAAAGTTGGCAACTTCTTTACGCTTGTGGCGCAAATGTCGATGAACATCATATAGTTGCCTCAAGAACTCCATGAAAACTGTTCTATCTAAAGGATAGGGTGGAAGGATGGCTGGATTTCCTGTGTATCCGTAAACGCGGATGTAGGTATATGTAGGGAACTGAATGAACCAGTCCACCCAACCAACCATTGCTACTCTAGCAACTGCCGAGATACGAACATGCCACTCCCAGTCTAGATTCCTCACTATGTATGTCAAGAAACCCTCATGCACACACTCAAAATGTCGTTCAGCCTTCGTGAACTCAAGCTGGTCATAGTAATGGTAGACTTTCTGAACACTGAATATGCCCACGGTGTTCAACCTTCTAAACTAACAATGATATGCGATAAAGTATACGAGGTAGGAACACATATGAAACTGGTCTACAACTAGAAAACCAGCGATTTGCTCGTGGAGAATGTCACTGATGAAGGATGCCCAGTCATAATGTTCTTGCCCAGAGTGATCTGACCAATGATATAATACATCCAAGGCTGGAATGTATTTGCATCTGCATGAACTGAGACACGATTGAGAAGTGTGATCAAAACCGCGTACTCCTTGTATTCACCACGACCCACATTGCTCAACAACTTGTTCTTTTTCTATTTTAACCATCTCTCTGCCATTTTACTCTGACACTTGTCCATATCAGCGTTGAATGCTCGCTCACATTGCTCCACGGAAATGACTAGACTGCTCGAATGTTGAGGAATACCAAAACATTTCTAGACATCCAGGGGTTTGAGACTACATATGATTCGTCCATCTACCAACTGTATTTCGCAAGTAGCAAAATTGTAATGCCTAACACAAGACATTACAAAATCTATGCAATGAACTGAGATAGATATGGAAGCGGCCTCAAGCAACCCGGAATGTTGAATGTTTTGAAGTATCGAATCTTTTATCTTGATTGGATCCAAGACTGCTTTTGGAAGCACCTCATGTAGATTCGTATCAACAGTCTCGATGAAGTCATGAGTCAAGACCGATATGGTCTTGAATTCGAGCTGAGTCTATTGCATTCTGAAAAACTCGCCTGTTGATTGTGAACATGGCTATATATTGACAACTTTTCTGGAGAGCTAAAAATAGCCTATCGGAGGGCAATTTTCACGAAAAATTCTGAGATATGGGTTTTGTCCAGAAAAAGATTATAAGAGAACCCAAAATGTCAGATTTGCAAAAACTTGACTTCTACTTGACCATGCAAGGAATTTTCAGTGAAGAAAATCAAAGCTTCAAGAACTAATGATCTGGAGTAAATTTTCCTAAAAAATTCTAGCACGTGGGTTTTCTTGAGGAAGCTATTCTGAATCGACCCAAATGATTTGTTTTGCCAAAATTTGTCTGTTTCTCAAACATGCAAATGAATTTAAGACGAGAAAATGAAAGAAATTGAGAAGAAAGACGTTTTTTGATGTTTTCTTCTGCCAAAATCGCCACTTGGTCTTGAAATTTGCTGATAAAACTGGACTTGTACCTGCAAAAGAATATTCTTGATGTCTTCACGAATGATTGCTGATGAAAATTCCCCCAACTTTGAAGGAAATTCACCTCTGCTCAAGCTAGATGAATGAGAAATGGTGCCAGTCTTGAATAAATAAAGCAAAATTGTACCATAATGGCGCCACTACAAGAAGAGAACCCTGATTTAAAAAGAATTGTTCTGATTGGACCCCCTCCAATTCGATTGAGACTGACTCGAAGTCCTAGATTACAAAATAATATTAAAATATCCAGTTAGCTTTAACATGCAAATTTGAGATTAAACATTAAAAAGGGCACCAATAATAAATTATTGAAGAAAATTGCCACTTTAATGCTTTGCATGCAAAAACTACATTAAATATTATTTTAATCAATTTACAAAAATCTCAGCATCTGGATGTACTCAGCAAAATCCACTGATTCCGAAAAGTCCTCATTTGACCCTTTAGGCGTCCATTTGCAAGAGTTATTTTAATCAATTTGATTGGAAATTGTTTGCTACTTCATCAAGCATTAAAGGCGCCTCATTTCTATTGATGTTATTAGCAGCGTCGGGCTGCTTCTTCCAGATCTGCACGACTTTATCTGAAGGCAATTCAAATTATAGCCTAATGGCTATTTGAATTGTAAAGATTATATTCGATGAAGAGGCACTTCATCTTATACCTTGCTCATGGCTAACTTGAGGAGATTCAGTTTCATCTTGAAGAGTCACATCTTTTATTTAAAAGACATTTAATATTTGTTTGTTAAGGAGGCTGACTTCATGTTATTGGGATCATGTCTTTTTCAAGGAGGCCGACATATGATCTTGAAGAGGCGTGTCCTTCTCTTTCAGCTTGTATATATTGGCGATGGCATTTCATTGTTGGGCATCCATTTCGCTCATTCACATTCATTCATTGTTCAAGTGCAAATTATCTCTAGAGCAGATAAAGAATCTGTAGAAGACAGAATTTACTGTTGCAGATTGTAATCATTGTGTTTCTGTGTTGCATCAGTCTTTGGTGCTAATATTTAGGCCTTCATATTGGCCCCTTGTAAGGAGATCATTATTGTTGAAGATTTAATATATAAGGGATATATTATTGTTGTTGGGTTTTTCTCCCTCAAGAGGAGGGTTTTCCTAGGGTATTTGTTGTGTTTTGTGTTGAATTTTTGGATTAATTTTTGCGCTCTTAAATCTGATCATAAAACTAACATGGTATCAGAGTGGGTTTTGTGAAGATCCGATCAGATTTGTGGAAGAATTTAAGTGATCAAAATTTTCATATTGACCGGTGATTGTGTTCATTATCTTTTGTCGATGTTATTGCCATTGATGAAGGCAAAGCTACAGATGCAAAAAATTAGGAGTCAAGAGTCTCCTTATGCTAGCGAGATGTAATCCCGTCCATTTATGATACTCAAAATTGTTCCACTATTTATGTTGTTCAGGCTCTACAATTGAATACCGGCGAAGTTGATGCTTTATAGCTATATCAATGCGGCGTATGGTTCTCACCGAGGTTTCAACAAGAAGTATTTAATGGCGCTGTGAAGAGTTGTCGAGGAAGTTCTGTTATCAGGAATGAAGTTATCATAGTAGGGAAAGTGTCTCTTAGCAGGATGAATATTTGCCACCACTGGTAATATTGCAAGGAATCGCATGAATTTGAAAAGTCAAGAGGAAGCAGAATGACTTAAGCATGTGCAGTATCGTGAGACAATTCAAGGTTTGGAAGCGAATGCAATAAAGCCCCCCTATTGGCATTGAAAATTTTGGATTATTTGCAAATACATAGTGGTTGTCCCTTATTGGTGTTGGAACATTGTTTCATCTCAGGATTCCAACGTGAAGACTCATCACGGGAACGATTGTCACTTGTATGCTAATGGTCTACATTGAACGATATTTCTAAGTAGTCGCAGTTATTTGAATTAAGATCATCTGCTGGCGACAGTATGAGTTTGCAAGGGATTCTTTAAAGGCATCACGTCTCTATCTCTGTCTGATGGTAACTGAGCACATTGGAAACAGTTTATTGAGAATCGTTGTTGTTATTCATTTCCTCTAAATTGTCGCTTGAGGAGTTTTGTGCATCCAACGAGCCTCTTCCTATTGCACTTGGCGCACCTTCACATTTCTCCTACATATGTTGTTCTATTCATCAGGTTTAAGGATAATGAGAATAAGGCACACCAAGATGTAAAATCTTTAGTGCAAATCAAGCAATGATCAAGAGAAGTCGTGGAGCTTCGTGTGCTATCAGGCATATGCAAGTATCAGAATGGAGCATTAACCTAGAGTCCTATGCAAAGCATTCGATAATAGGTTGCGATCCCTTGCATAACACTACATTCCAAAGTCTATGCTACCGTGAGATAAATCAAGAAGCTGAATTTAGGCTCACGGGTCAAATGACATTGTTGAAAGCATAAAAGGGCATCTAGCAAAGTACAAAAGGGTTTCATGTATGAGCATTTATCAAGTACTTATAGGGATGAGTTTAGAGAAGGAATTGATGAGATCACTCTACTGAGAGATCCGGTTCCTCATGCCTTGTTCCATAAGGTTTTCTATTAATTCTAAGTCACGGGCCTATGATCAAGTCATGAACCTATTAGAGGAAGGTTGTGAACTGATCTGAGCGTAATAACAATGAAGTATATTGAGTACAGTGAATCTTTAAAGAGATAAGTATTCTTTGTTGCTTCTTTGAATTCACTTCTAGGCTAAAATTCATTTTCTGCTAAGTTGTGCAGATCTGACAGTGGTTATTTGAATCATGTGTGTAGAAAAGATCGTGTTCACTCTTGAATTGTGATCCCTAGGATGAGATCCTTTTCATTGTGAGTTGTTCATGCTAGTTGTGAAGATCTTTGAGTGTAACTCAGAGATGAAAAAGAGAACTGCATTTTCATTGTGATAGGATGATCACATTGATATCGTTCTCTTGTGCATGGACTGTGATGGTACCTTGAGGCTTGGTTCTATGTTAAATATGCTAACTGCATAATGCATTCAAGAAATTTGTAGTTGTGCAGATTGTCTTTTGTTGTGATGAGTTTAGCACTCTCGAAAGGAGTAAAAGATGGAAGAAAGAGTCATATCAGAATTCAATAAAGATAAGTTTCTTTATCCCTTCATTCTGATCTTTTGATATATTTCTCTTGTAGGTTGATTTATTTATTCATGCTTTTAATATTGTTCATAAATTCTTATGTGTTCATGCTATAACTTGGGATTGTAAATCTTTGTATGATTCTAGCTTTGATATTTCTTTGGATAGTTATAAATAGTTAGTAATCTCTCTCTAAAATGCTTCCAGGATAGATCTAAGAGCAAGAAGGTGTTGAGAGATTGCTTAGTAATGAAAAGTTTGAGGCATCTTATGAGGAAGTCATGCCGACCAAAGAAATGATCAAGCGTGAAGTCACATCTTGCAGCCATGGGACTAAGTTGGTGGCTAGAGGGAGTTCACTTTGTAATCTCTGAAGCAGGGATCAAGAGGGAGTTTTGTGACTCACTGAGAAGAAGTGAAGGTTGCAGTGTTGCAAGGCCAAGTGTTAAATCCTTGAAAGACCTCTTTTGTTGTTGAGATCAGAATTGCATAAGACAGTATTCTGTATTTGATATTAGTAACTCCGCAAACCTATTCAGAATAGAGTGATTTGCAATGAGGTCAAGGAGGTCTACCCTGAACTCTCTATAGTACCAGAGGTGTGCATTGGAAAACATTTATCTAAGGCAAACGATGAGGTCAGAAGGTTGTTGCTACTTAAAGATTCAGAGGGAGCCTATTGAACCTAAAGAAGATGTGAGTGCACTTAGTCAGTTCATGTGTGAACCGAGTCAAGTACATCTTGTTGCAGTGAAACTTATCCTGAGATACTTGCGTGGCACAATTGGATATAGGCTAAGGTATTCTTCAGGTGAAGCTGCAAGGTTATACTGATTTTGATTGGGAAGGGTGTGTCACAAATCGAAAGAGCACCTCTGGATGTTGTCTTAGTTTGGGGTTTGTGATGATACCCTAGTGTAGCAGGAAGTAGTCATCTGTGGCATTGAGTACAATAGAGGCAAAGTATATTGCAGATTGTGTGGCAGCTCGGGAAGCAATGTAGCTTCGTAAGCTCCTTACAGGATTGTTTAGACAATCAATGGAGCCTACTATCATTTATTGCGATAACCAGAGCTATGTGAAGCTTTCTATCAATCATGTGTTCCATGACAGAACTAAGCATGTGGAGATCAAATACCTCTATTAGAGTCATGGTATTAAGGAAAGCTATATAGTTGAGGTATATCAACACTGATGAGAAGACGACAGACATTCTCACCAAGCCTCTTTCCAAGATAAAGTTTGTGTACTTTCAAGATAAGCTTGATATGGTGGAGAATCCAACCTTAACTGAGAAAGAGTCTCAGTATCAGTGATCCTTTGTAACGATTTCTTCTCTGTGAGAGAAGTTCGAGGTGAAATCCCTTGATTAATGAGTTTTTCTCTGTGAGAGAAGTTCGAGGCGAAATCCCTTGGTAACGTGTAATGAACCGGACCAATTTTTTTTTGTTTTTTCATAAAAGATTACAATGCAACATGCACCCGTTAAGGTTAGCATAAACCAAAACGATGCAGAAAGTAACTCTAACCAGAATGTACACCAGGATCCCGGTGCGGGCAAGGTGTGAGCATTGGTCAGAGAATCTCAAAGTAAATGCTGAACAAGAACTCTAACCAGAGATGCGCCGATGAACGACGAGCATTCGGTCAGAGGATCCCTATCTATTGCAATACTGAAAAGAGCTCAACACCAAGTATGTGCTACTCGAACCGTGATGGATCAGAGGCGACCATATGGCGAAGACTTAGGAAATTACAATGCAAGAAAGTAAAAGGCGGCAAGCCAGCCTCTTCCACTTCTTCAGTGGGAATTACAAGTTAGAGAAATGAGATATAAGATTGGAAATGCTGATAGTACTACTAACAGCTTACAATAAGATAGAATATACTCATAAACAGAAATGTTATGTCTTTCCAAGCTGCATATGATTAGTAAGCTTTCACAATATCAAACTTGATGTCCAATACTTAAATCTCAACCAAGGAACAACTATCTTAAATCTGCTGTATCAGACCTGCACAAGAACGATGAAAATCTGCAACAATATATCCACTTAAATGTTCATAACTTGCTCAAATCACACCCTATTGACACCAGACGAAGTGCAGATTGCTTGTATGATGAAGGCGCCCAAGGAGAAAGCTCAAACCCACTCTTAATAACTCTCAATGAATTGCACACATTCCAAGACACCCCCAAAAAGGTACGGCCCAGCAGCAAGGGCGATTTTACTCAATAAAAATAAAGACTCACAAATAAAATCTGAAAGTTAGCTAGAAAGGTCGCCCTATATTGGCAAACAGATAGATGCAATACCCAGAATGATAACATTTTTATTTTCTGACTTGTGAGCAATTCTTACATTCTTCAATGACATTCAGCAACATCAGAAATATGACAGAAACACAAACTAGAACTCCAAAATGCAAACCACACAACTGAAATATGAAATAACTCACTACAAGCTAACCTCTCAACTAGTTGCTATCTTTCAAGCAAGAAGATGAGCCAATGCTAGGAGGTGTGCTTTCCTCGAAGCGAGTGTCTGAAATCAATCCAGCAGCATAACGGTGTAGTAGACAGAAGATACCAAATGAAGAGCTGAGGCCTGCTTAAATAGAAATGAGAGAAATATCTAGAAACTTCCAGAAGGCGCCCCAAAACCCTAATTTTCAAATTACTCTTTTCCCTCCAAAAGATGGCGTCCTTTTTCCTCCATAAAATATTTCACTTTTAAAATAAACTTCATCTCACAAAGGGCGTCCCATTTAAATAATCTTCAAAATTTGACATTAAAATATAATATATCTCCTTATGACGCCTTGACCCTCAAAAGTCCCCTTTTTAAAAACAACTTAAAGTTGCACTGCTAGACCAAGGGGTATAATATTAAAATAATAATATTATAATAAAATACTTATCTCTCCACTAAAAAATGCGCCCAAGGCCACGAATTGAAGTGTCAGCTGAAACAACAGAAGAGGTGATCCAACTGAACTGAACCCAAACTGTCCACTGCCAGAAATAGAATTTACTAAAAATAGTAAATTCACGAAGTTGCCCGGAATGCCAAACTGAACACACCACTGCGAAGCTCTCTGAAAACCCAGAAAGAATCCGCAGTCAGAAACCCAAACTCCAAGCAACAACCACCTCAAAACGAGGAAACCCTAATTTCACCCTCCGCACAGCCTACGGGTCTCCGGAATAGGCCAACGGTCAACAGAAACGATCACTGCTGAGAAGGGGACATTACAGTCCGCCCTCCCCAAGATTGCTTGCCCTCAAGCAATCGCAAGTCTGGATGCTGTAGAATCTCCTCATCCTCCCACGTAGCATCCTCCAATGGTAAGTTCTTCCATTTTACCAAATACTCTTTGATTGTTCTCCTCCTCAAGGAACGCTCTCTGAAATCAATAATCTGTTCTGGAACCAAGGTCAACTGCCCTTCTTCATCCAAAGGAGGTAACTGTGGTGAAGCCACAACGTTGTGTCCAAGTGCCTTTTTGAGGCGAGACACATGGAAGACATTGTGGACCTTACTACCCGAAGGTAGTTCCAACTCATAAGCCACCGCTCCAACTTTCCTAACAACTTTGAATGGTCCATAGAAGCGGGGTTTCAGCTTCTCAGCTCCACTCTTCTTAAGTGTGGATTGTCTGTAGGGCTGAAGCCGAAGATATACCATGTCACCAACCTCAAATGAGCGCTCAACACGCTGCTGATCAGCGTACATCTTTTGCTGATTTTGTGCCATTTGAAGGTTGTCCTTCAAAGATTTCAAAACATCTTGGCTCTGCTGCAACCAATCCTTGGCTTGAGGAGCTTTGCTATCGCCAAACACCAAATCTGCAAAGCTTGGAGCCTCGTAACCATAGAGGGCCATGAATGGAGACATCTTTATTGACATGTGGAAAGATGAATTGTAGCAATATTCTCCCAAGTGGAGCCATTTTACCCATGCTCTTTGCTGTTCTGAGACATAATTTCTGAGATAGCCCTCCAACCATTTGTTCACAATCTCCGTTTGACCATCCGTTTGTGGGTGATAGCTAGTGCTTGGAGTAAGCACTGTACCACTCATCCTAAAGATTTCCTGCCAAAAGGTGCTTAGGAACTTGCTGTCCCTATCACTCACAATATTTTTAGGCAACCCATGCAGCCTAAACACTTCATGGAAGAACAAATCTGCAACTTGAGCTGCTGTAAATGTGCTTGTGATGGCAAAAAAATGAGAGAATTTGGTCAATCTGTCCACTACAACATAAATACAGTCTTTGCCTTGAGCCCTAGGCAACCCGGTGATGAAATCCATAGAGATACTTTCCCATTTTTGATTTGGAATGGGAAGTGGTTGCAGTAGACCAGCTGGAAGAGAGTGTTCATTTTTATTCATTTGACAAGTACTACACTCCTTGATGTGACGCTGAACATCATCCTTCAACCCCTTCCAAGAGAATCTCTCTCGAATCTGCTTGTATGTCTTGAAGTACCCTTGATGACCAGCAAGTGGACTGTCATGGAAAGTCACCAAAATCTTCTTCTTAAGTTTAGAATCAGCCACCAAGAAGATTCTTCCCTTGTAGTGGATCAACCCATCAACTACCTTGTACCTTTCATCATGAAAAGTACCTTCAATAACGCTGGTTGCAAACTGATTTTTGGCATAATCAGCAAGCAACAACTCCTTCCAATCAGCATTAAGCTCACACAATGAGCTCAAGTGAGGCCTTCTAGACAAAGCATCTGCCACAACGTTATTCTTCCCTTTGACATACTCAATATCAAAATCGTAAGCTTGTAGCTTACTCACCCACTTCTGCTGTCTCTCATTCAAATCCTTCTGATGCATAAAGTGCTTGAGACTGTTGTGATCAGTCTTGACCACGAATTTGCTCCCCACTAGATACTGTCTGAACTTGGCTAATGCATGCATGATTGCAAGCATTTCCTTGTCATAGATAGAGTAGGTTCTTTCAACCCCTCTTAATTTTCTGCTTTCAAATACAATTGGATGCTTCTCTTGCATCAAAACAGCCCCAATACCTTCCCCTGATGCATCACACTGTAACTCGAAGGGTTTGGAGAAATCTGGTATGGCCAATACAGGACAAGAACTCATGATTTTCTTGAACTTATCAAACACACTTTGAGCTTTTTCTGACCACATGAAAGCTCCCTTTTTAGTGAGGTCAGTAAGAGGAGCAGCACTTTGAGAATACCCTTTCACAAACCTTCTGTAGAAGCCACAGAGACCCAAGAATCCCTTCAAATGAGTCAGATTTTCTGGAGGTGGCCAATCTACTATAGCCTTGATCTTTTCTGGATCAACCTTCACCCCTTCAGCGCTGATGATATGGCCAAGGTAGAGCAGCTCCTTCATCCCAAATTCACATTTGGACTCCTTTGCAAACAAACTCTCTGATTCAAGAATGCTAAGCACTTCCTCCAAGTGCTTGAGGTGTTCTTCCCACGTCTTGCTAAAGATGAGAATATCGTCAAAGAAAATTAACACAAATTTCCTCAACTGCTTCTGGAAAACTCTGTTCATGCAAGACTGGAAGGTGGCTGGAGCATTAGTCAAGCCAAAGGGCATGACTAGGAACTCAAATGACCATAGTGGCATCTGAATGCCGTCTTCTCAACATCTGAGCCCCTCATCCGGATTTGATAGTAACCCGATCTCAAATCAATTTTGGAGAAGAATTTAGCACCATGTAGCTCATCAATGAGCTCATCGATCCGAGGAATAGGATACCGATTTTTTATTGTGCTTTGATTCAAGGCACGATAATCCACACACATGCGGATGGTGCCGTCTTTCTTCTTCACAAGAACCACAGCTGAAGCAAAGGGACTCTTGCTAGGGCGAATGAAGCCCATCTCCAGGAGTTCTCTTATGTTCTTCTCAATTTCATCCTTCTGCTTCTTAGGATATCTATACGGTGTTGTAATGACTGGTTTGGCCCCTTCCTTAAGTTCAATAACATGCTCAGCACCTCTTTCTGGTGGTGGCCCAGGTGGTAGATCAGCAAACACCTTACTCCTTTTGGTGAGTATGGATTGAATATCAGGAGGATATTCCCTCTTGGTCTCAACTGGACTGGCAGGAAGAACCATGCACTCCGCAGCCCACTCCACTTGGTCATGTCTAATCAGCCTTTCCATCCTTTTGAAAGAAACTATACGAGGACCTCCATTAGACATTCCTCTCAAAACAACTCTTTTGCCATCAGATTGGAACTTGAGCTCCATTGTTTGTAGGTTGAGAGAGATTTCACCAAGTGAACGTAACCATTGTATGCCCAAAACTGCATCTGTGTCACCAATAGTAACCACATAGAAGTCATCTTTGACTTCATAGTTTCCCAACTGCAAGGACATGTTAGGAACTCTTCGTGTGCAGGAAATATGAAACCCATCAGCCACCATGACTTTGAAGCCTTCAAATTCTTCAGTTTTGAGACCTCTCTTGGCAACCACACCTTCATCAATGAAGTTATGCGTTGCACCAGTATCAATCAATGCAACAATTCGATGACCTCCAACTCCACCACGAACCTTGAAAGATTCGTTCTTTTGGAAACTAGAGAGTTGGGCAATAGGGCCCCCAACTCCTTGCTCATGATCGGACTCTTCTGTGGCTCTTTCATCCTCGCTGTCCCCAAAATAAGACTGCTGATCAGACATATCTGATGCTGATTCATAATCAGAATAGGTCCCCATTTGATTATAACGCCCTCTTCCAGGACATCTATGGCCTTTAGTCCAAGGCTCTAAACATGTGTAACACTTGCCCTCCTTTCTGAGCTGTTCACGTTGCTCTTCAGTCAATTTAGGTGGGAACTTCTTGTGCTGATTAGAAGAATGTCTTTTATCCTTATCCTTCTTATGGCCAAAAGGCTTAGGCGGAAATTTAGGCCTAGGGGCTGATAACTCCATACTACGAGCCTTCTTGATTGCCTCATCAAGACTTGGTGGATCGAAAGCTTTAACCCACCCTTTCAATGGTTCAACCAAACCTTCAGAAAACAACACAACCAATCTTCTTTCGGTGATGTTGGGCACCATCACAGAAAGCCTCTGGAAATCAGCAATGTATGAATCCAAGGAGCCATGCTGCTTGAGTTGTGCAAGCTCGCGAAATCTTACTTCAGGATCCTTAGTGTCGAACCTTTCAATCAGCTTGTTGGTGAATTCTCCATAAGTCTGAATAAGGTTATGGCCAAGAGTGACCAAACCATGGTACCACCACTCATGGGCAGCTCCTTCTAAATGGAGTGTTGCAAACTTGATGGCATCTTCTTCTGGCATGGGACGAAGTGAAAGGTAATTATCTAACTTCTGAACCCACGATCTTGCCGAACACTTATCACTTCCATCAAAGTGAGCCAATGTTACCTTCCCTAAGGCTTGATGGAAATCAGTTCTAGGAGCCAAGTTAGCTCGGTTATCAACTCTTCTTCCGTGTCTTCTGTCCCTCTGATTCAAGAATTGATCAAAGGACCATAGGTTCCTAAGATCAGGTGGTAGGGTGGAGTACTCCATGTAGGCTTGCCTAGCATCATCTACCAAAGGGACGGTAGCTTCAACTTGTTGTTCTTCCCTTGGAGTGAATGTAGGAAAGAGCGGTCTAGAGGCTGATCCGCTAGAGATGGTATCATGCTGTCCCATAGTTCTGCTGCCTCCATTACCATTGTTCCCATTATGCCCATTGTTTCCATTGACACCACTGCTTTCTCCTGTAGCATGGTTTTGATTCGGAGTATGGTTCGGAGTAGCTTGCTGATCCATTTTAGCAAGTAATCGAGACATCATCTCAATCATTCCATCAAACTTCTTTTCCATCCTTGCATCCTTCTCTTCCATGGCTGTCCTAAGACTGTCTGACATGTTCTCAACTGTTTTACCCGTATCCACTGTTATTCCAGTTTCTCTCAAAGCCTCTGAAAAAGTATCTGCTTCTGGCACTGCGGAAGCTGTATCTGTTGTCTTCTGGCCTGACCTCTGGTGAAGTAGCGCAATCACTGTCACTCATCTGACCACTGAATCACATTGGGCACAGGTTGGCAGAATCATGGCTCGATACCACTGTAATGAACCGGACCAATTTTTTTTTGTTTTTTCATAAAAGATTACAATGCAACATGCACCCGTTAAGGTTAGCATAAACCAAAACGATGCAGAAAGTAACTCTAACCAGAATGTACACCAGGATCCCGGTGCGGGCAAGGTGTGAGCATTGGTCAGAGGATCTCAAAGTAAATGCTGAACAAGAACTCTAACCAGAGATGCGCCGATGAACGACGAGCATTCGGTCAGAGGATCCCTATCTATTGCAATACTGAAAAGAGCTCAACACCAAGTATGTGCTACTCGAACCGTGATGGATCAGAGGCGACCATATGGCGGAGACTTAGGAAATTACAATGCAAGAAAGTAAAAGGCGGCAAGCCAGCCTCTTCCACTTCTTCAGTGGGAATTACAAGTTAGAGAAATGAGATATAAGATTGGAAATGCTGATAGTACTACTAACAGCTTACAATAAGATAGAATATACTCATAAACAGAAATGTTATGTCTTTCCAAGCTGCATATGATTAGTAAGCTTTCACAATATCAAACTTGATGTCCAATACTTAAATCTCAACCAAGGAACAACTATCTTAAATCTGCTGTATCAGACCTGCACCAAGAACGATGAAAATCTGCAACAATATATCCACTTAAATGTTCATAACTTGCTCAAATCACACCCTATTGACACCAGACGAAGTGCAGATTGCTTGTATGATGAAGGCGCCCAAGGAGAAAGCTCAAACCCACTCTTAATAACTCTCAATGAATTGCACACATTCCAAGGCACCCCCAAAAAGGTACGGCCCAGCAGCAAGGGCGATTTTACTCAATAAAAATAAAGACTCACAAATAAAATCTGAAAGTTAGCTAGAAAGGTCGCCCTATATTGGCAAACAGATAGATGCAATACCCAGAATGATAACATTTTTATTTTCTGACTTGTGAGCAATTCTTACATTCTTCAATGACATTCAGCAACATCAGAAATATGACAGAAACACAAACTAGAACTCCAAAATGCAAACCACACAACTGAAATATGAAATAACTCACTACAAGCTAACCTCTCAACTAGTTGCTATCTTTCAAGCAAGAAGATGAGCCAATGCTAGGAGGTGTGCTTTCCTCGAAGCGAGTGTCTGAAATCAATCCAGCAGCATAACGGTGTAGTAGACAGAAGATACCAAATGAAGAGCTGAGGCCAGCTTAAATAGAAATGAGAGAAATATCTAGAAACTTCCAGAAGGCGCCCCAAAACCCTAATTTTCAAATTACTCTTTTCCCTCCAAAAGATGGCGTCCTTTTTCCTCCATAAAATATTTCACTTTTAAAATAAACTTCATCTCACAAAGGGCGTCCCATTTAAATAATCTTCAAAATTTGACATTAAAATATAATATATCTCCTTATGACGCCTTGACCCTCAAAAGTCCCCTTTTTAAAAACAACTTAAAGTTGCACTGCTAGACCAAGGGGTATAATATTAAAATAATAATATTATAATAAAATACTTATCTCTCCACTAAAAAATGCGCCCAAGGCCACGAATTGAAGTGTCAGCTGAAACAACAGAAGAGGTGATCCAACTGAACTGAACCCAAACTGTCCACTGCCAGAAATAGAATTTACTAAAAATAGTAAATTCACGAAGTTGCCCGGAATGCCAAACTGAACACACCACTGCGAAGCTCTCTGAAAACCCAGAAAGAATCCGCAGTCAGAAACCCAAACTCCAAGCAACAACCACCTCAAAACGAGGAAACCCTAATTTCACCCTCCGCACAGCCTACGGGTCTCCGGAATAGGCCAACGGTCAACAGAAACGATCACTGCTGAGAAGGGGACATTACATAACGAGTTCTTCTCTGTGAGAGAAGTTCGAGGTGAAATCCCTTGATTAATGAGTTCTTTGTAAGAGAAGTTCAAGGTGAAATCCCTTGATTCCACCCTCTAGGAGAGCCATGGTGGATGTCATGTGTGTGACTCCATGAAAACATCACATGAGAGAGTCCATGATGATTTTCTTGTACTTGTGTTTTCACCCTCTGGGAGAGCCATGGTGAATGTCACGGTGAGGTGACAACATCACATTGAGTGATGAGCACTTGTACATAACATCCATGGGAGTAGCCATGATGGTTGATATCACGATGAGGTGATATCTAACATCACAATGAGGTGATATATTTCCTTTCCACATATGGGTGTAGCCATTGTGGTTGACATCACAATGAGGTGATATGCCTTATGCAACTGGAAGTATCATCCCTAGCTGAGAGGGAGTGTTGATGTTATTAGCAGCGTCGGGCTGCTTCTTCTAGATCTCCACTACTTTATCTGAAGGCAATTCAAATTATAGCCTAATGGCTATTTGAATTGTAAAGATTATATTTGATGAAGAGGCGCTTCATCTTATACCTTGCTCATGGCTAACTTGAGGAGATTCAGTTTGTTATCCTAAATTTTTAACTCGTTTCAAAATTTAGGTAACCAATCAAAATTTTCTTAAAACTTGAGATTTTTCTTCTCTAAGGCACGTATTATGAGGTGCAAAGAGTGGCAAATCTCTGTTTTAGGTTGATTAACCTTTGGGCTACTCTTTTTCCCCCTTACGTTTCCGTTTTGTCGATTTCTGAGTTGTTTTTGGTGTCTTTTTCATCAATTTCGGGTTTTCAGAGCAACTCAGCAAATAGGGAAATTTAGACTCCAAAAGCAAAATTGCTAAAGTCTCTCAAAAACCCGAAATTGCTTAAGTTATCAAAAAAAACCCGAATTTGTTAAAGTTTTTATATTTTGACAAAAGGCAAAATTGTTATTTGATCTTGAAAACCCGATTTTGCTTTAATGACTTGAAAAGTTCGAATTTTTCATAAGTATTCATTTTTGTCAAAATGAAAATTGTCAAGTCATCTAAAAAGTCCGATTTCCTTTAAATGAAATTGTTATTTGGCTTGAAAAACCCGATTTTGTAAAAAGCATGTAAAGACTTCTTGAAAGCCCGATTCATGTTTTTAATGACATTTTGCATTGCAAAAGCTTCTGAAAAGTCCGACATCTCTCAGATTCGAGCTAGTAGAATTCTTCCTTGCTTTTATTGCCCCATTTCATGGAGATTTAGTCAACTATAATGCTCGAAATTCGGATATTTGCCAGTAAATAGCCATCGTCCTCTTTACTTCTGCACGCGCCTAGGGTTTATTTCTTCATTGTTTGCAGTTCGAACTCTTCTTCAGGTATGATTCACGTTTTTTCTCTTTTCTTTCGGTATTTTACTGTCATTTATATGCATTTTGTTTTATTTTCAATGTCATTGTCTTCTACATACCATCGTTTTACATTTTTATGACTTTTACAAAACGCGTTTTTTTTATTTTTACGCGTTTTTCCTTCTGTTTTTCGCTTTTATCATGGTCGTTTATGTGTATTTATAAGTATCTATTATAGTTTTACAAAACGCGTTTCAGTTCTCATTATTTATCTTTATAAAATGCGTTTTTCTTTGTCTCCGCCCGCCTTCATACAAAACGCGTTTTTATCCTGCGTCATTCTTCTCGTACGTCCTTCATTTTCCCTCGTCCTTAGTCTGCCTCACATATACTTCATATTTCCGTCTTAAACCTCATGCATTCCTTCTAAATTCGCCTTACATTATCAAAACGTGTATTTCATTACTTTGTTGTTTCAGCAATAATGTTTCAAATTCATTCCATTGCCATATGTCCTTCATCTCACACGCCTTCTCCTCCATCTCACTAAAATTTTGCCTTCCATTTCATTTCATATACCTCCATACTCCATACATAACGCATTTTTCCCCTTTGAAATGCTTTATAATAAAACGTGTTTTTCTCATTTACTATTCCAGCAATAAACTTCCATGTCGCCTTCATTCTATCTTCTATGCTCATTTCCTTCACTTCATTCATTCACTTCAAAATATTCATCATCATTTTCCACAAGAATAAATATTCACTTTGTGTCTCGTTTCAGATTTTTCTGCTCAAAAATACAATTTCGGGATTTGCAATTGAAATAACAATTTTCAAAATTGCAAAAAGCAAAAATTGTTAAACTTCTGAAAAATCCCGATTGCCTTTGTGAAAATTGTCAAAGCTCTTCAAAATCCCGAAATTGCAAAAAGCAGAAATTGCTAAAGTGTCAAAAAGTTCCGAAATTGTTGAAGTCACTCAAAAACCCGAATTGCCTTAAAAAGCACAAAAGTTGACCTTTTTGGACGAAATTCCAAATCCAAGCTAAAAGATTTCTTTGTCTTGCTGTTTCAAGAAGAGACATGCTGTTTTTGACTGCCACCATTCCATTCATTTCGAATTCATCTTCTTTCGCCTTCCATCTTTCTTCCAAAGTCCATTTCATTGTTCTAGGGTTTGAGTTCCGCCATGACCACTCACGTTGATGCTGATGATGTTCTGACCTTATGGGGTTTTCACCGCAGTCTTGCAGATTCCTGTTCAATGACAGACGAGCCAACTTCTCCAGCAGGCAAAAAGATGAAGTATAAATTCGACAAATATCAGAATGAGATTTCTCCATCTCACGTCGTTTCAAATATCGACGAGATCAAAGACACAGAAATCGGGCATGTTGATATGTCTGAATTTCTTGGCAGAGCTGAGAAATCTACTTCTTCTGATATGCAAAAATTGCTGAGGAGTCATATTCATTTGGTGTCTTCTTTTCCTGTTGCTGCCCTAGAACCAGAATTCGTCCTTGCATGTGCAGCACGCTTTGATAGACAATCCAGAACAATCAAGGATGATGATGGTAATGTAGTTATCAGACTTGATGCTGAAACAATCAACAGAGTTTTCAGAGTTCCTGATGCAACTACATATTCAGAGATCTCATTGAAGAGTGCTCACAGACATTTTGAGCAGAAAAAGAGTGATTGTATTAAACATATCAACTCTAAATGGCTTCTCAAATCACGACCTTGTGTCACCCGTATACCCAAGTTGTATCGGTCTGATTTCATAGAGGAAATTAATGATATGATCACTCTTCTGAGCCGAATAGCAGGGTTGAAGGTTTCTAATGTGTTTGAAAACTGGATGTATAAGTTCATGGTTGTTATTAGAAAAGCACATCATCCAATTTTCTGGGGAGAAATAATCAGTGACTGTTTGTGTGAACAACTTGCACAGGTTCCTACCACTCTTACCTTCTATATGAATTCATACTTGGTTTATATAGCAGCTTCCTTGAGACATTTTCCAGGCTTATCTCCTGAAGGTGACAGATCCTTGGTGCCTGTATGGAAATATTATGATCAGCTGACTTTTATTCCAAGTCGAGCGCATTATAGAAGGGTTCAAGATGCCTTCTTTGGTTATTTTATGTGTTTGTTTGACAAAGAACTAGCAAACAACAGGGTGTCTGATGCAGCTTGGAATAAGGTAAATCAATATGGCTGCTTGTTTCTTCAATTTCCTACATTCACTTATATGAGAGTTGGATGCTTTGAAGACCAACCTTATATGCTCCCAAGATATCCAACTGATAAGATCATTCTGATGGAGCTGGGAAGGCAGTTAATGGCAGTTCATTCACGTCAAGCTATACAACACAAGTCTGGAATTGGTATTTCTTCACATAATCCATTGGTAATCAGCAGGATATTCTTTCAAGTTTTGAGAAGATCTCATGTACGGTTTTGAATCAAGAAAATGAATTACTTGAAGCTGATTCAGTTACTTTAGAAATGGCAGCCAATCTTCGTCAACAAATGGAATCAGAGCAGTTTTCTATGGATTCGATTCAAAAGCTTGTCAATCATCAGACAATCCTTGAGAAAATGCAAACTACTTACGAAGAGCATAGATTGGCGACTATCAGATGCTTTGATGTAATTCTGAAGACAGTTGCAGTGGCCAAGAACACGTTGGGTCCAGATCCGAATGAGTTGCAGACCGTCATCAGCAAATTCTTATCTTTCAAAGATAGGAATGAAACAGATTAGAAGTTTAGGTTGTTTTATGTAATTTTACTTTCGACAATATATATGTAAAAACAAATTTTGCAATTGCAAGTGTTCTTTCCTTGCAATTTTCGAAAATGTAATTACATGTAAAATCTTACAAGACAAATCACAATTTGGATTGTAATTTTGAATAAGTCAATCGCAATTAGTTATCGGTTGAGAGATTTTCTCAAGTTTGTTGAGATCCTCCCACCTTTTTCTCCAGACCTTCCTCCTATAAATACTTGAGGGGTCTATTGTAATCTTTTATCTTTTTAGCAAGCAAGAAAACTCTGCAGAATTTTGTACTCATAAAGTCTTTGAGCTTTATAGTAGAATATTGTGAATTTTCAAGTAATATCAAGAAGCTGGAATTTTAGACTTTGAGCTGAATCCTTGTTTTATTATTTTGTGATTACTTGAGAATTGTTGAAGATTGCTGAAAAGAGATTCGATTTAAATATCTGCAGACTTTGTGCTGTAAATGTGAGAATTGAATTCATAATTAGTGTTAGAAATAGAGAAGAATTATAAGTCTTTGTGCTCATAGTATTTCTCATTTAGAGTAGTTAAAAGATACATTGTAATTACAGTCTTTGAGCTGTTTTATGTTGTACTTTTTCATCAAGTAATCGTTCTGAAAAAGGTTGATAGGATTTCATTCTTCAAGACTTTGTGCTTATTGAATTGTTTTCCCGTCCCGAGGAAGTAACGGAAGTCTTTGTGCTTTCAGGAAACTTTATTTCCTCTCTCTTAATTTCACTGCACAGCTGTTGTAATAAGTTTTAGTAACATTTACTGTTTCTTTTCTATGAAGAGAGAAGAACATAATCTTTCCTGAAACAAGAGGAACGATTGCTGTCCTACCCATATCAATTTTATTTTGTTAAAAGGGGGAGCCTTCCCTTAATTAGGAGAGTTCAAACTCACGTGCTGTGGTTGAAATCTCAATTTTGTACGCTTTCACGAGAATACAAAATTTCCAACCAACACAATTTCATCTTGAAGAGTCACATCTTTTATTTAAAAGACATTTAATATTTGTTTGTTATGGAGGCTGACTTCATGTTATTGGGAGCATGTCTTTTTCAAGGAGGCCGACATATGATCTTGAAGAGGCATGTCCTTCTCTTTCATCTTGTATATATTGGCGATGGCATTTCATTGTTGGGCATCCATTTCGCTCATTCACATTCATTCATTGTTCAAGTGCAAATTATCTCTAGAGCAGATAGAGAATCTGTAGAAGACAGAGTTTACTGTTGCAGATTGTAATCATTGTGTTTTTGTGTTGCATCAGTCTTTGGTGCTAATATTTCGGCCTTCCTATTGGCCCCTTGTAAGGAGATCATTATTGTTGAAGATTTAATATATAAGGGATATATTATTGTTGGGTTTTTCTCCTCAGGAGGAGGGTTTTCCCAGGGTATCTGCTGTGTTTTGTGTTGAATTTTTGGATTAATTTTTGCGCTCTTAAATCTGATCATAAAAAAAACAATTTCTTCCAGGTTCCTTGATTTATTTCTGCCATTTTATTGCATATTGAAGGTCATTGTTATCAGCCATAGTTGCATATTGATTTTAAGACAAAACATATTGTAAAAGCCAAGAGTCTTGGCCATTTTGAATAATTATTGTATTGGTCATTTATTGGAAATCAAGGAGGAATAAATAGTTGATCAATTACACTTCTTGTTGTGCATTTAAATATATTGTACTTAGCCTAGTATGCATGCCAACTGTTTGACAAAATGTCAAATGGCTGTAGGTGATTAGTATGCTTAGAATATCCATTTTTATGCATTAAAAAAGAGCAAAAAGAAGTTATTCTTGCATCTAAAATAGAGTATTAGCTTTCTTGCATTGTTCTATAAGCATTTGAAGCATTCTATTATCATAATTCACAAGAACTATCAGTTTGAAACACAAAACCAACAAGTAAGCACTTTGCATACAAAGTGTTTGACAAAATTACAAGTCATCTATTTGTAAGTTTTAAGGGCAGATTGGGCTAGGCTCATTACAGAAAGTAGCTGACAATACTACTGTTTAGCCTTACAAAATGATAGAACTCCTGCCAATATCAATGTTTTTCAAGTGTCTCAATGCTGCAATTATTGAATATGTCTCTCCTATCATCAAATGACTCAAACCACACTAAATCCCAACCCAAAAGACAACTTCTACACTATGATTTTTGACAGACCAGCAACTGAAATGCACAAACCAGCAACTAGACACCCACTAAAATGCATAGAACTCACTCCAAACTCACCCCAAAGATCTAAAACTAAATGCATAAGCTATTATTGATGAAGACACCCAAGAAGCAACACAAAAACCAACTCAATAGACTGATATTTATTTAGGACAAAGTCCAAGACTACCCAGCAAATGGTACGGCCCTCCTAGAGGGGCGATCCTAAACCAAAAATGCAATTCTTCATACTAAAATCTGATATTGCATAGAAAGGGGCGCCTAGGGATGAGGAAGAGATATTCCAAACACCCAGAATGAAATAAAAATCGCCTAGACTCTTGCAAGCAGAAACCTTATTCAGCCATGACTGCAACCAACAACACAAAACTATCAAAAACATGAGAAAACTCCAATACAATGCTCAATCTGCTCTCAAGGATTAAGAACAGCCAATATCGTAACTAGTTGCTATCTTTCAAGCAAGAAGTTAAGCCAAGCTAGGAGGTATGCATTCCTCGAAGCAACTCACTCACCATTCTGACAGATTAACGATATAATTTTCATGGATGGAAACAAAGAGCCTAACCCTCATATTTATAACCTTTTCTCTCCAATTTCAAATCTGTTTTTCCCTCCAATTAGGGCGCCTATCTCATTCACATTCATCCTCAATAATTTGCATTTTGCATTTCATTTAGACCCTTCTCCAATTCGTCCCTTTTAATGAAGGTAATAAACTTATCAAAAATGCAAATAATCCTCTAAGTTAGGCGTCCAAAGTATTAAAGTGAAATACTTTATAAAAATTGCCTTTTTAATAAAATTAACTTATCCCTCCAAGAAGGCGTCCTCCAAGCCTTAGCAAAATTATTTCACTTAAAATGTTATTTCCATCAAATATCAAACTTGCCAGAATAATCACCTCAAAAGCTGGAGACCAATTGAATATACTGCCCTGCCAGAAATAGCCATAATACCAAGTTGTTGAAACACTACCAAAAATAGCGCCAAGGATGTTGGAGACCAGACTGCTCAAACTAACCTACCAAATATAGCCACTGAACTGGACTGCAAAAACCTTGCTAAAAATAAAACTTACTAAAAATAGCATACTGCCAGAAATAGTAAGTTGTTCCAAACTCATTTTAACCACAATCCGAACAGCCATCGTACTTACTAAAATAGCAAGTTTGGAAAATTCCTCCATTGCAGTTGCATATCACACCACTACGAAGCTCTCTGAAAACCTAGAAGGAATCCAGAATCCAAATTCCAAAACCCCAACATGCAAGCCCTCAAATTCACAAAAGAAACCTCCAAACAGCAAGAAACCCTAATTCTGCCTTTGATTAGCCTACGGGCAACTGGGGATAGGCTATCAATCACTGGAAAGTGTAGTGCTAAAAATGGGGACATTACAAGCATAGTCACGGGACTCGCCGCGAGTCCCCTGGACGCGGCAAGTCGCGCTCCGCACGACCCTGGCCGCGTCCTACGCGCGCGGACGCGGACGCGGCCGCGTTCAAGGGAGGACGCGCCAGACGTGCAGCGCCAGCGAGTCCCGACCCCGGCGCTTGCGGCAACAAAGGCCAAAAACAAAACAAAACAAAGTTTTTTTATATTTTTTTTTTCACTTATATTTTCTATTTCGCCCTAAAAGCAACCTCATTTCATTCATTTGGCAAAATAGGAGAAGAGAGAGTTGTGAAGAAAAATAGGAGGAGAAGAGAGGGCAACCAGCAAGTTGTTGAAGACAAATCCAGGGTCATATATCATTTGGGGAGCTTCATACCAGCAAGGAGGTGCATTGAGAGCTCATTACCAGTGATTGGGAGGAGTTTGCATTGCATTCCAAGCCAAATCTAAGAGGTAAGTTCGATTTTAATTGATTTTTTTGTGTTTTTTTAACAAATAATTCATTGTAATTTGTAAAATCACTTTTTTGAGTTTGCATATTTTTTTTACAAACCCTACTTGCAACTTAAATAATTTTAGAAACCCTACTTTTGCAGCACATTCATTTGCAAATCAAACCATATTATTATTTTCACAATGTCTCAAACCCCAGTCAGAAAAGACCCTGCTTGGAAACATGCTGAAATCTTTCTCGGAATGAAAAAAGGAGACACCAAATGTTTCTACTGCAAAACAATATATCATGGAGGCATAAATCGATTAAAATACCATCTTGCACGCATACCCGCCCATGATGCAGTGGGTTGCCCTAAAGCACCTCCTGAGGTTCGTGAAGTGCAGGTGCAATTAGAAACTTTTGAAATACAAAAAGAAATGAAAAAGAAACAGAAGCAGGAGTTGGTGAGTATTGGAGTTGGACAGGGACTTGGTGCTGTTGGAGATGCTTCTTCCATGCCTCCATACCGTCCTAGTGCTAGTGCTTGTGGTAGTGCTTCTGTTTCTGCATCAGCTATGCCTATGCGTACTCCTAGTGCTGGTGGCGCTGGTACTGCTAGTGGTAGTGGCAGTATTAGCATTGGCCCTAGAGTTCGTAAATCTAGGGTGGACTCATATTTTTAACCACGCACTACTCCTGGTTCCCAACCGTCACTTGAGAGCATGGGTTCGAACAAGGACGTACATGATGCAGCAAAAAAGGCAATTGCAGACTTTTGGTACTACTGCACCATTCCCTTCCATGTAGCCAAGTAATTCTTTTTCGTTTAATTGTTTTTTAAATTTATATTTAAATTTTAGAATCTAGATGTATCTCATTATCAAATTCAAATTTAAAGTTAAAAACTTAAAACTTTTTCATTTTACAATACTTATGTAAATTATTAATTTATTTATGACATGTTATAGGTCACCTTTCTGGCAAAACATGGTTGATGCCATAACCATATGTGGGGCGGGGTTCAAAGCCCCTAGTGAAGATGAATTAAAGGGCCCACTTTTGACTCAAAAGGTGGCAGATGTGAAAGCACAATTAAAGGAGCAACGCAAGCAGTGGAGCATGATTGGTTGCACCATCATGACTGATGGTTGGACTGATAGGAGAAATAGGACGCTGCTTAATTTCCTAGTTTCCTCCGGAGGTAATTGTACTTCCTTCAATGCATTGGAATTTGAATTTTATTTAGTGATTAATAATTTAATATGGCTGATTTATGGTTTTTAATTTATTGAATAATTGGTTTTGCTTATTTTTTCAGGTGACACCGTCTTCATGAAGTCCATTGATGCTTCTGCCCAAATCAAAAATGCCACATACCTATGTAAGGCTATAGAGGAGGTGATAGCTGATGTGGGGAAAGAGAATGTAGTGCAAGTGGTGATAGACAATGCAGCAAATTATGTTGCTGCTGGTAGATTATTGATGGAGAGGCACCCTACTATATTTTGGACTCCATGTGCCGCCCATTGCATTGACCTCATGTTGGAGGATCTTGGGAAGCTCCCATGGATCAAAACATGTGTGGAAGCAGCAAAAAACATATGCAAATTTGTATACAACCACACATGGGTGCTTAACCTTATGAGGCAATACACGGGGTTGAGGGAGTTGTCTCGTCCTGGCATCACCAGGTTTGCAACAAATTTTATCACGATGCAATCCTTGATTCGGTCAAGGGCAGCTTTGAGGCGCATGTTTAATAGTGAGGAGTGGTCTTCCTCATCCTTTTCTACAAGCACTGTAGGGATTGCTGTGGCTGATTGCATTTTTGATGAGCAAGGGTTTTGGACACCAATGGACGAGATTGTAAAGGTAAAATTTAATTATTTATTATGTTTTAATTTTTAATCATATCTTACTTTTATTTGTTTATTTTCATTCACACTTATTTGTGAAACATGTTTGCACTTAGCAGTTTATTGAGCCCTTGCTAGTTCTACGAGTTGCAAATGGGGAGAAGCCCAATGGGCTACATATATGAGGGCATGGATAGGGCCAAAGAGGCCATTAGATCAGTCTATGGTGGAGTTGAGGAGAAGTATCGTCCCATTTGGGATATCATTGATAGGAGAAGGCAAAACCAACTTCACAGGCCCATCCATGCAGCCGCATGTTTCCTGAATCCGGCCTTCCAATTCCGCCGTGATCTCCGTGCAGATAGAGAAATTCTTAGTGGGCTCTACACGACGATAGAGCGGATGTTGCCCGCTATTACTACACAGGTGGTGCAGGAGATAGATGCCTTCACTAAGGCACAAGGAGACTTCTTTGGACTTCAAATGTGCAAAGATAATAGGACAACATTACTGCCAGGTAAAAATATATTTAAGGGCATAATTTTCATCTTTTTATATTATAATTTATTATTAAATGTTGAACTTGAACTTGAAACTTGAAATGAGATTGATTTTGTTTCTTTTTCTCATCTCAGATAGCTGGTGGAATATGTTTGGTTTTGATACACCGATCCTGCGAAATATTGCCATTCGTATATTGAGCCAGCCATGCAGTTCATCTGGTTGTGAGCGCTATTGGAATATGTTTGAGCACATACACTCCAAGAAGCGCAATAGATTGACAGTGGAGAGGATGAATGACTTGGTATATGTTCATTACAACCTTCGGCTCAAATACAGGAAGCTTTTTTACCATGACAAAACCCTGATCAGTCTAGAGGAGGTTGATCCACAGTCTGAGTGGATCACTGAGGC
The DNA here is from genome assembly GCA_007258455.2 of Sequoia sempervirens. Lineage (NCBI taxonomy): Eukaryota > Viridiplantae > Streptophyta > Pinopsida > Cupressales > Cupressaceae > Sequoia > Sequoia sempervirens. Next base: position 24,314 of record VDFB02192551.1, on the reverse strand, counting down.
TACAGATGCAGTCTTTAGTGACGAGGACCTTGATTGGGTGGACCAGGCAGAGAGAGAGGCCGAAGTTGTAGCCATGGCTGAGGAGAAGGCTAGAGCATGAGGAGACATAGATGTCGGTGAGAGTCGCATGGAGGGTCAGACACAGGCAGAGACTATGGTTACAGCTGCAACATCATCCAGGACCTTTAGACGCCTTCGTAGGAAGGATGCTAGTTCCACTATGCCATAGGGCATAGAGTCATAGACTTATAGCTATTGTAATACTTTTGATATTTCATATTTGTATGGAACATTTGATGTCATGGATTTCATATTCCATGAGTTTTGTATACATTTGACTAATTTTATATATCTAAGTATGCTATTTCCTTCAGCAACACAACTACAATGTGTACTTTATACTTATGTAATCGTTGTATACTTGTGCATGTGATCAAATTTGCTTTTATTTGTGTTGTATTCAATAAAGGGTGCTTCAAACAAGTTTTAAATCCTTAAAAATCTCTAAATTTCTAGGGTTTTTTCAACTTTTTTTCATTTTGCCACATCTGCACCGCGTCCAAGACCTGAGTCGCCGAGTCTCGCGCCGAGTCCCCCTCGCCGAGTCTAAGCCGCGTCCGAGTCTCGTTACTATGATTACAAGAGTTTGATAGTCTCCAAGAGGAGTTTGATCTAAAAAGTGCCACAAGAAAATCAGAAGTTGCATGTGCAGATTTGGATAAGCAAAATGAAAGGGATGACTTCCAAGTTTTTGACAATCCTCTCTTTGAAGTGGATGCAGGAGTGACTTATGAAAATCCTCTCTTTGATTTAAAAAATGAGTCATGTAGTGAAGTGACCAAGCGTGAGGTCAAATATAAACTCCAGTCTATGGATGTTTTGATATCACTCCATGAGGATGTGCCATGTTTTGTGATTAGTAATCTTCCAAGGCTGCTTGATGATGAATGCATAAGTGGGTTCAAGGATGAAGTCTCCACATGGGAAGTGTTGATTCAAGGAGATTTCTACTTCTTTGGCATCAAGGTGTTGTCCAAACATAGTTTGGTAGTTACTCAACATTTCATTACAACAGCAAGGAGTAAAGACTTCAGACTTGTTACTCGCGAAGTTTGGGAGAAACAAGAACCAAAACATGGTGATTGCATGCTTAACAACCCTTCCCTTGGGTTGAGTGATGCTTTAGCTCATACTAGCCCATTTTGGGAGTTGGATTTAAAGACAACAATTGTTCTATGCTCCATTGTTGTAGATGCTTTCATGGATTGGTTTCAAGGGTTCATGGGTGAAGCTACCAATTTTTTGAGTAGGCACTTGGTTTTCAATGGCACTTGGGGATGTGTTGAGTTTTCTTTCCGGTAAGTTGGAAATCATTTTCACTTGGGTATCCATGCTTGGGATCCTCAACATGGGTTGATGGAGGTTACTACTTGTGGAAAGATGAATTTTTGGAGGGATAAGGATCAAAATTTCAGAATTAGTGGTGCTGTTACCTTCCTTAACAACCACTTGATGGTCTTGTTTGTTCATCAACAAATTGATTGGAGAAAAATTATAAGTATGAGTTGGAGAGATGAACGGTTGGATGCTCTTGGGAGTGACCCTTGGCTAAGACAAGGGCAGATTTTGAGACACGAGTTTGTTGATCGGAGGTAAACCAGCCACCTTACATGTAGAGTTACTCTCATTCAAGAGAGTTGGTTCATCACTTCTTGTCAAAGAGATGGTAGTTTTCAGTTGGAGATTGCTCCAGTGTGTTTTTTAGCCACTTTTGAGGTGTTATCTTGCAACTCAATGCTCATCTCACATGCTCACACTTGGGAATTCCAATGGTGCTATTATTTTTCCTTGTGTAAAGCGCTAAAATCAGATTGTACTTCGCTGATCCCAGCTTTGAATAGCAGTGATTATTTGTTTCTTCAAACCTATCCTACTCTCAGAGTTCAGCTTATGGATGTTTGTGAAGCAAAATTTGATAGTTTCTTCACAATATTGGTTTGGGACAGCAAACTTCCACATGCCTTGGTTCATCATTCTGAGGCTCTTGGAGTGGGAACTGTAAGGTTTTTCAGAAGTCTTCATGGTTGTATCAAAATAATTCAAGGGAGGCATAGTAGATTCATGTGGAGTTATGGGTATGAGTTTGTGTCAGAACCCTGGTGGTTCTCAAATTGAAACCCTAATTGTTTTTGTAATGTTTTTGCAAATTTTCGGTTTTTTTGTGTTTTTGAGGTTTTTTGACAAAATAGTAAATGCTGCGATTTTCTAATAAAATCCCAATAAATTCAAAAGAAATCCAAAACTCATGCAGTATACTCAGAAATGCTCAGTTAACAAGGGCACACCAATATATAGATTTTCCAGAGCTTTTTAAATACAAGAATCTGAGTAATAAATGAAATACAATGAATATTTATTAAAAAACCTGGGTGGCGGCTGTAATAAATGCAAGATGGTACGGCCAGAAATGATAATGAATCTCCAGTCTCTGAATACAATGCAAAATCTCCAGAAACGCCCAAGAGAAATCCAACGCCTAGAACTGTGAGCCAAGATCTGAGAGCAGGAAGAGAATCTCTGAAGAAATAAGAAGTACGGCCTGCAGGTACAGAAGTACGGCCTGTCTGCAGCAGCAACAAGAATGGTACGGGTTCCAAGAAAGGATGCCAGATCACTGAATAGCTTCCTCTGCTGAAGTCGCCTCAAATGGAAGATGATTTCCTCTGCTAATCACTGAATAAATAACTCAATAATCCCAAACTGTGATCTCTGGATGAAATCACCAAGTGCAAGCTTCAACTGGGATTTCACAGCCTCAGTCTGCCTGATCTCTGAAGATTTTTTCGTTCTCCAGAAACGATCGTCTGCCAGAAACCCTAGGGTTTGCAAACTCCAATGCTCAAAGCAATAAAGACAAAATTGAATAATAAACAGGATAGTTCGATTTTTCCTTGAGAAGGTATATATTGCCTTGAAGAAAATTCGACCCAATCTCCATTTTAATAAATCATTTAAATTAATGATTTAATTTGCACTTTTGACTTAGGAGAAATAATTAATTATTGGCGTCCACTTTTAATGAATATAAAATACTCATTAAGTCACATTTTAATAATTTATTATAAAGTATAACAAATACTTTATAATTAAGCCAAATAATTAAATATTTAAATATTTCAATAAAGTGACTTTATTATAAAGTCAAAATATTAAATATTTAATAATCCATTAAATACTCCTTATTTCTCCGTCTAAACAACCAACTGCTGAACTGGGTCGATTCTGAGCTGAATGGCTGAACCAGGTGCCCTGCCCGAAATAGCAGCTTCCGCTTGACCTAACTTTCTAAAAATAGAAAGTTTCCGAAAATGCTCACTGGAAGATTCTGCGAAGGCCCAACCTGATACAACTGCAAACTGGAGCTACCAAACACTGAGCAACGGCTCCAAATGATCCTCTGCACACTCCTGTCAGCCTACGAGGATCGAAATAATAGGCTAACCTTGTCACCAGCTGTGCTGACTAGGATGGGGACATGACAGTTTGTTGAGCTCTTGCAAAGGATTGCTTACCTCCTTGCAAGAAGACTTGGAGATGTCACTTTTATAGTCGTGGCTCTGCTAGATACCATATGGAGATATGTTGAGGAGTTTGATTTTGAGTTGAGTAGTCTATCTTTCCTATTGCCTAGGATTGTGATAGACAGTGGCATTGTTGATATTGACGACTGAGAGCTTTTTGGGCATGAAAAGCTGCATGATATTGATTTCAGTCCTTCAAGATTTTTCAGTTTGAGTGTCATGGATGGTAACATTTTGGAGTTACAAGGGAGGTTAGTGCAATTTTGGCATGATGGTTTCATTGATATGATCAAAGTGGTGCAGCATTGGCATGGTGGGTCCTTTCTGAGACGGACTTGGGACCCTAGGATTGTACTTGGTTTGGTATGGATCAATTTATATTTTTTTAGATTTGTGGTGGCATTGCTCGAGGACAAGCAATTTTGCGAAGGGCCGACAGTAATGTCCCCATTTTTGGACAAGCAATTTTGGGAAGACCGGACTATAATGTCCCTATTTTTAGCACTAAACTTTCTAGAAACTGTTAGCCTATCCCTGGATACCCGAAGGCTAGTTAGATGCAGAATTAGGGTTTCCAACTGCTTCAAGGATTCTTTTGTGGATTCAGGGGTTTGCATGTTGGAGTTTTGTTGTTTGGTGTTTGGATTCTTTTTGGGTTTTCAAAGAGCTTCGCAGTGGTATGACATGCAACCGCATCAAGTAACTTTTTCGGACTTACTATATTTAGTAAGTTACGACAATTGCCCGACTTATCCTTAAAATGAGTTTGGAGTCACTTACTATTTTTGCCAGTATGCTATTTTTAGTAAGTGTTATTTTTAGTAGTGCAATTTTTAGTAGCAGATCAGCAGTTCAGTGCAGTGGCTATATCGGGCAGGTCAGTTTGAGCAGTTTGGTTTCCAGCCCTTTTAGAGCTCATTTTGACAAATTCAATATTTTGGTGGACTTTATATTTTAAGTGAAATATTTGGCTAAGGCATGGTGGACAACTTTGGGAAATATTTAAGTTATATTATAATGTATTTCACTTATTTATTTTGGACGCCCACTTTATGATATCTTGCATTTTAATAAAGTATGTTTCTCTTATGAGTTGGGATGACTTTGTAAGTAAATGTAGCTCAAATGCAAAATCATGTATGGTGAATGTGAATTTTAGTTTGGGCGCCCTAATTGGAGGGAAATGGATTTGAATTTGTGGAGAAAGTTATAAATAAGAGTGTTGGGCTTCATTTGAGACTATCCATTGCTTATCATAACGAAATGCTGCTAAAATTATTTCAAAACCCTTGCTTCGAGGAACGCATACCTTCTAGCTTATATCAGTTTCGTACTTGAGAGATAGTACTTAGCTGATTTGAGACTGCTTCTTCATTCCAAGGTTGCAGATAGAGGTTCACAGAGATGGCTTCATTTGATATTTTCTGATTTTGGTGAGTTTTTATCAGTTTTGGTGATGTTGGTGTGGTGCCTCGCTGAAGAACATTTTCGATCATAACTCCTTGCACGAATTTTTGATGGTTTTGGGTATTGGCCCATTGTTTAAGTCTACCTTGGGCACCCCTTCTTGCAAAGTTTCTGATTTTATTTTGGAGTCTTGGATTTTATCTTGATGGTTGCCCTTTCTTGGAGGTTGTACTTTGCTTGTCCTTGCCTTGGGATGCGTGCATGAAACATTTGAAGCAGTTTGATGTTGTTTGGTGGCTTGATCTTGGTCGCCTACCTCCTAGGAGTCATTTGTATTCAATTTCACATCATTCGAAGAAGTATTGGCGAAGTTACAAGTATAAAGGTGAAATCTATACTTGTTGGTTTGAGTTTTCAGTTTGCCGCAATTTTATATCAGACCTGATATTTCAGTCATTTTGGCCATATTTCTTATGTTGGTTAGCTTGTACTTGTTTGGAGTTCATTTCCTAACATTGTGGAGTGCTTTAGATATCTATATCTCATTGTATTTGCAAATTATATCTCATATTGTAACGCTGAAATCAATAGTACTGATCAGCTTATATTTTTGCAATTTACATTTTGTATTCCCACTTTTAGTGGAAGAGACAAGCCTCGTCGTCTTTTTCTTTCAGCATTTTACTTTCTTGTATTGCCCGCTGAAAAATGGAAGGGGTCGGCTAGCCGCCCAGACATTTACTTTTCAGTACTTGTATTACACTCCCGCTGAATAAGTGGTCGAGTTGCATTTCACAAATTGTTGATCAGCTGAGCCATCTTTCATGTTCATTACTTGTAAAACACTCCCGCTGAATAAGTGGTTGAGTTGCATATGCATTACATTTTGATCGGCTGAGCCATCTCTCATTGTACTTTCCAGCAATTTTCAGTTTTACAAGCTAACAATCCCCTTTCTACCGTATGCTCTCACCTTGCCCACACTGGGATCTGGGTGATCAGAAAATGAAAGGGTTCTTTTCAGTTTGTTTATGATTTCTCTAATGTTAACGGATGAAAGTGTTTGTGGAAAAAATTTAAAAAATTGTAAGGGGATATTTTACACTCTCAATGTCCATCGGCCAATTATAGGCTTCAACGTACGAGGATGGAGGTACCATGTTCATTTTCTTTCGCAAGGAGGGAAGTAACCCTTCAATAAACCGCTACTTCTTCAAGCCATCTACCAGTTGTGTCTCTAGTTTCACTAGCAACTCCTGGAGCCTACGATTATAGGCTCGTACCTTTTCATGCTTTCCCTGCTTTGTGTTGTAAATCTCAGCTATGATCTCATTGTCATCTCTTAGGAGTTTGAATTCCTTGAATGCTCTCTTCAATTTTCTCCATGAAACTTTTTGTGTTGCTTCAAGTTCGGTGTACCAATCTATGGCTATGCCTCTCAACATTGTTGGGAAGGCTCAACTAGGAATCCACATCATCCTATCCATTCACTATCCATATCGTCTCACATGTTTTGCAATGTACAGGATCCTCTAAACCGTTCCCTGTGAACTTTGGCAACTTCTACCTTTCCACGATCAGACTGGTTGGCGAAGTCACCATGTTTCTTCCCTGATGCCCTTGTTGTGCATTGGACTTGATTGAACTGTTTCTCCCCTAAAGCTTCCTACCTCTCTTGCACTCTCAACCACGTACGGGCCAACAACACGTCCCCTCTCAGCATCCTTTGCACTTCGAGTCTCCTAGGATTCGTTCTGATACTCCCTCCGTCTGGGGGTCTTTGGCTCGAATCCTCCAATTCTCGGTTCCTTGTCGTCCAATATGGACAACTCTTGAATGTGGTGTATGTTGTTTTCAAGTTCTCTTGTTAATTCATTTTCATCATTTTTAAATTTTTCTTTGTATGCTACAGACGGTGTCCTGAAAATTTTTTGGTTTTGTTCATCATCAAGGTTTTTGTTCAGTTCAGTAATGTCTTGATTTATTTCATTCAGATCTTCATTTGCTTCTTCAACAATTCGTTTCAATCTTCTTCGGCAGTCTTCTTGTTCTTTTAGTCTCAATGATCTTCATAGTTGTTCTTCAAGTGTTTCTTGCCCGCTTTGTGTTCGGTTTTTTTCCTTATTGGGTTGTACAAGCCTTAATTGCCGAGAGTACACCTACTACTAGTGTTGCGTTATTTCTCCTCCCGCTTGCTTCTTTCCTCAAAACTTTGCAGTATTTTTTGCCTTTGTCATTCTTCGTTTCTCTCAGCCCGAAGGTCTTGCAATATGATGAATGATGTGCAAGCAACCTTGGTAGTCTGTTGAGGAGATGGTCGACCTCTAGGTTGACGTGCACTCTGTCCCAGATGACCGCTTGAGGGATCTCTCACCTATGAGCCTCCCTCCATACGTGATCCCTCAACAAAATGTCCCACAGGTTGACGAGATCGTTTGTCAATGTGTCTTCTCTTTCCTCATTTGCTTGTATCGGTTCTTCGACTGGCTAACCCATTACAACACCATTCTCTCATCTATGATGTGTTTGAAGGTTCGATTCAATAACAATGCCAAATGTTTACTCTCAAGGATAGATTCAACGTACTATGAGAGTAAACGGAAATAAACTCACAAAACATAGAACATGTACAAAAATCATTCACGAACACATAGTGCACAAAATAATGGTACTTCATTTACTAATGCAATATATTCAGAGTACAATCATTTGTACTATCCTAACATCCAGGCTATGTTCCATGGCTTGTCGGGGACAGGGATGGGGGGACGACAGGAGATGCGTTTCCGGGTCATTTCCTAAGGGGCAATTTTTAGGGGACAGCAGGGGATGGCAACATACAATATACATATATATATATATATATATATATGATTTTTTCAAAATTTATTAATATATTAGAGAGAGAGAGAGGGAAAGAGAGATAGATATGTCAATAAATTAATAATTGATAACAACAATATCAATATGTAAGTAAATCGTGAGAATAGTACTATAACAGCATAAGAAATGTCATCAAAGCATTATAAAATTTATCACAGCAGTATCAAACATCAATAAAACCATGGTCTATCAATATGAAATATCCAAATGTCTCAAACATATATCCAGAAGTCTCAAAGTTCAAACATGAAAATCAAAATATTAAATACAACAGTCTATGAAATTAAGCCTCATTCAGGCTATGAATATCCAAAGACTCATAACAATCTGAGTCACTATCATCCTCTGGCAAGAGTGCAACTAAAAGATTTAATATTTAGTCTTTTTTAGACTTTAGCCCAAACAATTAAAACATTAAACAGTTGGTGGGAGGAACTAAACCTTTAAAAAATTATTTTTTAATAGTTTTTTAATATATTTTGACTTGCAGCCTGTAGGGGACGGCTAGCCGTCCCTGGTACAGGGAACCATCCCCAATCCTTCCCCAATTTGTATTGGGGACGGGGAAACATCCCCAATCTGTATTGGGGATAGGGAATCATCCCCAAAGTGAAGGAAACATTTCCTAGCGTTTTCGATGGATTTTGCATTTTCGGGGATGGCATGGGGACGTCCCCTTTGCGTCCCCCCGTCCCCGGGACGGCAGGGGATGGGGACGGGCGATTTTGGGGCAGGGGACGCATCCCCGTGTAACATAGTATCCAGGGTTTATGGCGACGTTTTTAGCGATTTTTCCAAAAAACTCATGGGCCTTAGGCATTAGCTAGGCTTTCAAAACTTTTAACATATTTTTGGCGGTTTTTTGATAAAATCATGGATTTTATTTTGTTGGCTAGGGTTTACCCACAAAAAAATCTTGTATTTTTCCATATTTTATTAGCAAAAATTTTATCATGTTTGCAAACAAGGGTTTTCCATAATTTTGAATTACAAGAGGGATGGCTTCATTACCCAACATCATGATGGAAGGTATAATGTCCTTTACTGAATTTTTAACAAAAGTTTTGCACTTTCCCTCTCTTTTGACAATTTGTCAAATAGTTGGCATGAATGGGAAAATGAAATGTTTCCTGATTTGTTGCAAGTTTACATAGTGTTGGAAATGATGCAAGAACTCACACAAGGGTTTTGGTTCAGGTTCGGATTTGACAGTTCAATTTGCAGGTTTGAGCAAAAAATTTTTTGAGGTTGGGTTCATTTTGGGTTTGTTAATACAAAAACATATAAAAATCAGAAATATACACATATTTACAACAATAATTAAGTTCAAAATACACCACCATATTAATAGGCAAATAACATAGCAAAAATACATCACCATTTTCATAGTCAAATAATAAAATATTAGTGAAACTCGAATGTCATGATATAGATTAAAGTTCAAACATAATAATGTCAAGTGTTTACAATCAGCCATCATTCATCATTCATCAAATATCATATGGGTCATCAAAAATATCATCATCACCATCCATATTAGATGATGTATGTAGTTGTAAATTAGAAGAACCAAAAATAGTGTCAATGGTACTTGCACTAGCACTACCACTAGCACTGACACTGGCACTCTCATGCTCACTACCTGCCTCATAGTCATCACCAACATCAAGTGCAGCAAAGTGGCTTGTGGAAGCATCCAAGTCAAGACGCTCTGGCTCGATATCCCACTTCCTTGTGTCTCCTTTGTAGGAACTTTGTTTGTGTGTAAGGAGTCGCAAGCTTGAATGCACATACACCAAGTCCTCTACCTTTTTTGAATGTAATCTATTGCACTTTATTGAGTGGATGGAGTATGTGCTCCAATTCCTCTCAGATAAAGATGAACTAGCAACCTATTAAGACCAAATGAAATAGTTAAGAGTTACAAAATTTAACTAATTAAATTATTAAAATATAAATTAAAATTAAAATTATAAAATATAAAACTTAAATTTAAAAGATAAAAGATTTTGACTATAAAACTTACTTGGGATAAAAAAATATTGCAAGAGGTTGTAGGTATGTGTATGCTTGGCCATGGAAGTACCACCAATTATAAGTATCGAACATGTACTTGTCTCGAAGAGCATCAAGACCACAATCACTAGAGCATGCAAAACCCACAAACTCAACCCTCACTAGATTATGTCGGTCATGATCATGAAGAGTCTACGAAGTGTTGCCCTGTACCCTTGAGCCACTTCAACATCTCTATATGGGTCAACTCTTGATGTCACAAAAAGTAGCTCAGTACTATAGTATTTGGGACTCTATGCAAAAGCAAGAAGATGCAGTGGAGTGGTCATTTTGTTCCATCTCTCTATAATGATTTGTGAAGCTCTTTGAAGAATTTTTTTTAGGATCTTCCTCTTTTACATTGATGATGGTTTTCATCTTCTCAATCATTGAGTCGATGCCATCATATACTTCACCCAAACAAGGTCTATCCATGTAAGTATAACGGATCATGCTCAATATGGGCTCAATGAAACTGAGGAGATACTCAACACGATCCCACCAACTGTCATCTAGGATAATTTGCTTTCATCTAGGATAATTTGCTTAACCTTAGTTTCCCTTGCAGTGCTAGATTGCCTCCATATGGACCAATTAGGGTTGATGACCATATTAGAGAGTGCCTCACGAACCTTGACACGTCATCTCAACACAATTGTGTTGGAGGAAAAACGGGTCTTAGCAACCTGTTTGAAAATCAAAATAAAATACAATTTAAGTTTACAAAAATTAAAACTTAAAATTTAAAATATTACTAAAGTGAAACATGTTTATTATTTAACTTACCTCAACCAGCTCCGATTTCGAGAAGGTTCTAGATATGTCTTGTGACATATGGTGGTTGGTGATGAACATTTGAGTGTCTTCGGCCTCAACATACACCTGTTTGATCCACTCAATTTTGTTTCTATTTTTTTGTAGCATTAGGTTGAGGGAGTGGACAGCACCAGGTGTCCAAAAAATGTGTGAATACATCTCCTCAACCAATAACCCAACAGCCCTACAATTTTTTGCATTGTTTGTTACAACTTGCACAACATTTCGAGCACCCACTTCATCAATGGCTTGACAAAGAATGTTAGCAATAAATACACCATCCTTCACCTCTCCACAATCCACTACTCTCAAGAACATTACCCCTTTAGGGGACACTGCAATAACATTGATCAATGGGTGATTTTTTGCATCTTTCCATCCATCAAAAATGATGGTCACCTCTGTTTCAATCCATGAATTCCTTATGGGCTTCAAGGAGTCTTCTACATATTTCACCTCTCAATCTAATAAGGTGCTACGCACTTTCTCAAAACATGGGCCCTTATACCCTTTTGGAGCCTCATTAATAGATTTCAGCATTTTTTGCCAATATGGTGAGCAAACAACATTGAATGCCAATCCATTCGCATAGACACATCTCGCTATATCTTGATCGGCAATCTCTCTAGCCTCCTTTTGAAATGAAGTTTCCAACGGGCCCTTTGTTCTCTTATGCGTAGAGGCCATGGTTTTCTCTTGAGGTATGGACATAAATAGATGGCTCTCTATAGGTGGAAAATGAGAAGGTGGTGTAGGGGGCTTCATCCCTCAAGATTCTTTCTTTATCAAAGGATGACTTGATTTATGGCCTACTACTTGGTCTGCTTTTTCTTGCTCTTCAATATATGCCAATACTTGGGTTTCTAGAATGCCATTATTATCTACACCTGGACAAGATTTGATGCCTAGTCCAAGGATCTTGCACAAGTGCCCTTTCACTCAACTGTACGAGCTTGAATATCTAACTTTGCAATGACTATAACTCCAAACATAACCTCCACTACCTAGAAGTTGTTGAACCATTTCAACATATTTCCAAAGGGGAGAGTATGGGTCTATTTTGAAACGAGATTGGTTTTTGGAGCTAGAAATGGTTGCCATTGTAATACCTAAGGCAACAAGTTCAATTACAATAAACAACACATTCCATTTATTCAAAATTTCAAAGTATTAAAACTAAATAACTTAATTCATTTCAAAAAATTAAGCATGTGTTATAGATACCTAGAAGAATGAAAACAAAACAAAAGAATTCATTTGTAAAAAAAATGTAGAAAAAAAAAACCAAAAAAACTTCAAAAAACCTACCTCTTTTGAAGAAATCTTCCTCTATGATCTTCTTGGCAACCAGAATATCCCCTTCAAACCCGATCGCTCATGTGACCGTTGGCCTTTTTTCTAGAAACCCGAAGGCTCGGAAGGTAAAATTAGGGTTTCCTAATTTTGAGGAGGTCATTCTCGTGGAGATGGTGGATTCAATGGCGGATTCTTTCTGGGTTTTCAGAGAGCTTCGCAGTGGTATGATCATCTCGGCATTCAGAGCACTTTTTGGAATTTACTATTTTTAGTAAATTCTATTTTTGGCAGTGAACAAGATGGTATCAGGCAGTTGACTTTCCCCTTCAGTTGACTCAAGTGGCGGATTCAGTTTTGGGCTTCAGAATGCAGTTCTGGGAATTCGAGCTCATTTCACTTAAAAAAATAACATTATAATTAAAATGTTATTTATCACCTTGGCCTAGTCGAATGACTTAATGTTATTTTAAAAGGTGGACTCAAAGGGTGGCGCCTTCATTAAGGTTATATTTAATATTTGATGAGTTCTCCTAAGTCAAAGCAAATTATTTGGGGCGCATTTATCAAGGTGAAGATTTAATTAAAATATAATTATTGAGCTAAAGGTGAAAAGGACGCCATATTGAAGGAAAAGTTAGGGTTTGAACTTTGAGTTGGATTTTAGGGTTTCGTGAAGTCAAACGAAACTTATAAAAAGGAAGTCTTGTGCATCATTTCATCATCTTTTGTCTATGCTAATGTTATGCTGCCGAAATGGTTGCGGAATTGCTTCGAGGAATGAATGCCTCCTAGTCTGGGCTCGACTTCGTGCTTGAGAGACAGCACCTAGTGGAGAGGTTTGCTTATTTGAGTGTTTTGTAGTGAGATTTTGCATTGTAGTAGTTATTTTGCAATTGTAGTTCAATTTCTAGCATGTTAATGAAGTTCTGGAGTTGCTGATTTAGTATAGCTGCATGTTGTATTTGCTCATAAGTCAAAAAATAAAAATATATTCGTTCTGGGTATTGGCTAGAACCATTTCTATGCCCTAGGCGCCCATTTGTGCAAATTTTGGTGATTTATAATGAAGAATCTGATTTTATCTTGTTGGTAGAACATTTCTAGAGGCTGTACCATTCTGTTCCGCCTGGCAAGTGTTTAGAAAAAAAAATACTTCAATTTGTCAGCTGTTTCTTTGTCTAGTCTTCATTGTCATCATCCTAGCATTCGTTTGCATCAAGTCTCATGTCATTCTGACAAGTATTGAGTGAGTTGTGAGCATTTTAGTGGATTTTAGGGTTGCTGGTTTTGCATTTAAAGGTGCAGATCTGATTTGATCAGAATCTTAAATCTGGTTTTTGAGAGAAGAAATCAGTTTGGTATTTCCATTAAGCAAGGAGAATTCTATATCTAAATGCTCGTGGAATTGTTCTAACTCTATGCTCTTGGCAGGCGAATTCTCTATCATATTGTAAGCTGACAGTAGTACTGGCAGCAATTCTTAATCTTGCTTAATTATCTGATTTGTAATGCTCATCTTTACATTCTGTAATTGCATTGTAATTAATTCATCTCCGCCCTATGGTAGCTACTATCCCAGTCTGGGTTAGAAAGCACATTCTCGGTGTTGAGTATTTCCAGCTTTCAGCATTGTCTTTTCAAGCATTGTAATGTAATCACTCCGTCATATGGTCGCCCCTCACTCCGTATTGGATTGGGTAGCACATACTTGACGTTGAGTTCCCATTCAGCATTTAGGGTAGAAGATCCTCTGACCAATGCTCGCCATCATCGGCGCCATACTGGTTAGAGTTACAGCATAAGCAGTTGTTTTAGATCCTCTGACCAATGCTCGCCATCATTGGCGCCATTCTGGTTAGAGTTGTTTCAGTACGTTTGGGTTTATCTTCTAACCTTAACGGGTACTTGATTGTAATGTTGTAATCTGATAAATTGTGAAAATCGAAAAAATTGGCTCGGAATATTTCAGTGGTATCAAAGCCAAGATCCTGCCATCCTGTGCCCATCAGAGTTCACTTGACAGAGAAAACAGATTCTACATCAGAGGTCAGAGCTGAGTTCAGTATTAGTTTTCAAAGTTTCAAAGATGTTGCATTTTCTAAGGCCTATGGGTCGTGAGAAGTCAGATTCAACTATGGCATCGGAGGAAGGAAAGGTTAGTGATGTCGTAAGGGACTTCATTGAATATGCCAGACAGTTTAAAAGACAATGTGAAGATGAGGCTGTCAAACTCCGTGAGCAATATCAAACCATGCCAGATGATTATAGGTACAATGTTTCATTTGATTCCCATTTGAAGTGTGTGGCGTCAGTGGAGCCCGAAAAGTGGAAGATGGTGGACCACATTAGGAAAAGGATAAAAAGGGAAGCAGAACAAGCTATGTTCGAAGAATCAAAGAAGGAAGGAGATGAAGTGCCTATTTGTGGATTGCAGCCGACAAATATGCAAGTTGAAGAGAAAAATCAGTCATCTAGCATTGAAGATGGCACAAACAAGGTGCACATATCACATCAAAATGATCGTGAGCTCGAAGGAGAAAACGTGACAGTTGAAGAGTGTGTGGAAGAGCCTCATAATACGCCCCTTGACTTGCATGTGATAGCAAGTGAAGAAGAGCAAGTTGAAGGAAATACTATCGGTGTCTTTAAATCAGCTTATGACCGTTACCAAAGTGGTGATGTTGGTAATGAGTTCGATGTGTTTGTACCTCCTCTTGTTGAAGATTTAGTGAGGGATAGATTGGCTCTTGTTGCTGCCTCAACTTCCCGAGAAGTTCCACATAAGGAAATCAGCAACATAATCTCTCATGAGGGTTCCATACAAGATAATGAAGATGAAGTTTTTCAAACACCAAACATTGAAGATTCTTCACTTCATTTCGGGGGTGACATTGTTGGTCTTGGGATTGATCAGCAAACTGAGCCATTGGAGAGAAACTTTTTTGATGATTTCAGCTTAAGTGAATTAGGACTTGACTTATTCAAAGAATCATCACTACAAGGGGAGCATGATAAGCTTCCAGTTGATCATCTTAATCAGCTCACTAGCATTTGGGATCCGGGTGTGATGGCATCAAGTTATGTTAAAGACCCTGTGTGGGATAAGTTTCCCTTTGATCCTGATGAAGAACAAGAACCAGGTTGCACAGTAGACTATGAGGTGGCCCTTGGAGGAGAAGTTGTCTTTGAAGAAGAAGATTGTTCCACAAAATTCCATAATGATCTCTTTGGAGTGGTTGCAGCCACTAAAGAGGAATTTGTGGTTACAGAAACTTTCCGAACAGCGGACAAACATGATTCCTTGAGCAGGTTGGATACTGGTCTAATGTTTGATCAAGGAGGCCGTGATGAAGAAGAAGAGCTAGAAGTCCATATGGCTCTTGAAGATGGAGAGTTTGAAAGTGTTATTAAACACAAATCAGATTTATCAATACACGAAGCTGGTTGCAAGCAATGGGTTGAAGAATTTGTGGAGTATGATGCTTTTTATGATGATGAGCATTCTCTGCTAGTTGGAGGTGAAGTACAAGAATGTTGGAGTAGCAAAGAGGGCCGCAAAGGCAAGGAACGAAGTTCTAATTTTCAGTTGCAGCCTAGCAGCAGTTCACCGTCTTTGCATGTTCAAGAGTGGGAAGATCAATGCAAGGTATCTTTTGGAAAAGAAGTACAAACACTATCCCTATTTGATCGCACACATAATTTGGTTGATGATCTCTATTGGAAGGCTCAGTCTGAAGAGAGACGAAGTGGAGTTAAGGATGAAGTTGCTCTTCCTAACTTGCAACTTATCAGAGGCTCTTTGGAGACATTGAAATCAGCATACATACACTTGATTGAAGATCAAGATCATGTCGTTGAATCTGCAAAGAAGGCCTTCATTGTTTTCGAAGAAAGGGAGAGTATGGTTGAAGAGCTCACCTTGGAGCTTAAATCAACAGAGGACAAGTTGAAAGAAACTCAGTTGGCTCTAAGAAAGGTTGAAGACCAGTTTGCAGATTTCAAACTTTTCAAGGAGCAAGAGGATGCACGAAGAGCTGGAGAAATCAAGCAAGAAATTGATGAGATTGATAGTCTTCGAGAGGAGTTTGATCTTGAAGGTTTCACAAGAAAATCAAAGGTTGCATGTGCAGATTTGGAGCAGCAAGATGAAAGGAATGACTTTCAAGTTTATGACAATCCTCTTTTTCAAGAAGGTGATGAGAAAAGTTATGATAATCCTCTCTATGAAGTAGAGGATGAAATGGAGAATGAAACTGATTCTGGTTTCCAGTGCTTGGATGCTTCGATATCACTCCATGAGGATGTGCCACGTATGTTGAGTAGTAATGGATGCATAAGTGGCTTTGAGGATGAAGGTTCTACATGGGAGGTGACGAAGCAAGGTAATTTCAACATCTATGACATCAAGGTGTTGAAGAGACAAGTCTTGGTAGCTGTTGGTAACTTCATCACAGCAGCAACGAGTGAAGATTTCAGACCTACTACTCAGGAGGAATGGGGAAAAGGTGAACTAGACTTTGGTAGTTGCACTCTTGACAATCCATCCCTTGGGTGGAATGATGTTTGGAATCATATTGATCAGTTTTGGGAGCGGAAATTGAAGCCACTCTATGTTTCATACTCCCTTAATGTGGAAGCTTTCATGGTTAAGCTTCAAGGATTTACTAGAAGGGGCATCAGTTTCGTGAGAAGGCACTTGGTTTTCACTAGCACTTTGGAATGTGTAGAGATTTCTTTGCAGTGTGTTGAAAATCACTTCCAGTTGAGTATCCATGTTTGGGATTCTCAACTTGGGTTGTCAGAGTTTATTACTTATGGAAAAGACTCTTGGAGGGATAAGGAACAAACTTCCAGACTTGTTGATGTTGTTCCCTTCATTTCCAGCTACTTGATGGTTCCGTTTGTTCATCAACAAATGGATTGGAGAGAAATTTTGAATTTGGGTTGGAAAGATCAACGATCGGTAGTTCTTGGAAGTGACTTTCAGCTCAGACAAGGGCAGATTTTGAGACACGAGTTTGCTGGTTGGAGGCAGACCAGCCACCTTACTTATGGAGTTACTTTCATTCAGGAGAGTTGGTACCTCACTCCTGATCAAAGAAGTGGTAGTTTTCTGATGGAGATGGCTTTAGCGTGTTTTTCAGCCACTTTGGAGGTTTGTAATGCAAATTCTGATGGTTTATTTTCATTATTGGTTCATGACAATGAGCTACCCCATACTTTGAATCTATATTTTGAGACTCTTGGGGTTGGGGTTGTGAAAAAATTCTTCAGACTTCATAGTTGTGCCATGATAATTCAGTTGAGGCATAGTGAATTCATGCGGAGTCCTGAGTTTGAATTTGTTGAGCTTTTGCAAAGGATTGCCTTCCTCTTTGCAAAAAGATTTGAAGATGTCACATTTGCAGTCATGGTTCCGTTTGTTATCATGTGGAGGTATGCTGAAGAATTCAAGTTTGATTTGAGTAGACTATCCTTCCTATTGCTTAGAATTAGGATTGACAGTAGTATGGTTGATACTATTAAGTCGGGGCATCGTGGACATGAGATGTTGCATGATTTTGATTTCCCTCCTTTAAGATCTTCCAATTTGAGTATCATAGATGGTAACACTTTGGAGTTACAAGGGGAGTCAGTGCAGCATTGGCATGATATTTTCATTGATGTGATCAGAGTGGTGCAGCATCGACATGGTGGGTTTTTCCTGAGACGCATTTGGGAACCAGGGATCATACTTGTTGCGTATGGATTAGTCTTCAAATTACTGGAGTTGTGGTGGTATTGCTTGAGGACAAGCAATTTTGGAAAGGGCGGATTGTAATGTCCCCTTCTCAAACCTCACTGCCTGTATGCACTATCTTTTTCTAGAAATGGGCTAGTTTCCGAAGGTAAAATTAGGGTTTCACCTTGAGTATGCTCGTGATGGTGGATTCAATGGCGGATTTTCTGGTTTTCAGAGCTTCGCAGCGGTACACTATCTCGCATTCAGAAAGACTTTTGGAATTTACTATTTTTAGTAAATTCTATTTTGGCAGCTAACGTGAGCAGTATCAGGCAGTTGACTTTCCCCTTCAGTTGACTCAAGTGGCGGATTCAGTTTTGGGCTTCAGAATGCAGTTCTGGGAATTCGAGCTCATTTCACTTAAAAAAATAACATTATAATTAAAATGTTATTTATCACCTTGGCCTAGTCGAATGACTTAATGTTATTTTAAAAGGTGGACTCAAAGGGTGGCGCCTTCATTAAGGTTATATTTAATATTTGATGAGTTCTCCTAAGTCAAAGCAAATTATTTGGGGCGCATTTATCAAGGTGAAGATTTAATTAAAATATAATTATTGAGCTAAAGGTGAAAAGGACGCCATATTGAAGGAAAAGTTAGGGTTTGAACTTTGAGTTGGATTTTAGGGTTTCGTGAAGTCAAACGAAACTTATAAAAAGGGAAGTCTTGTGTATCATTTCATCATCTTTGTCTATGCACGTTATGTCACAAATACGCGGAATTGCTTCTGCAGTCGAATGCCCTCCTAGTCCACCGACTGCTTCTGAGAGACGTTTATTCAGTGAGGCTGTCATTTGAGGTTTTGTAGTGAGATTTTGCATTGTAGTAGTTATTTTGGATTTGTAGTTGAATTTCTAGTATGTTAATGAAGTTCTGGAGTTGCTGATTTAGTATAGCTGCATGTTGTATTTGCTCATAAGTCAAAAAATAAAAATATATTCGTTCTGGGTATTGGCTAGAACCATTTCTATGCCCTAGGCGCCCATTTGTGCAAATTTTGGTGATTTATAATGAAGAATCTGATTTTATCTTGTTGGTAGAACATTTCTAGAGGCTTTACCATTCTGTTCCGCCTGGCAAGTGTTTAGAAAAAAAAATACTTCAGTTTGTTAGCTGTTTCTTTGTCTAGTCTTCATTGTCATCATCCTAGCATTCGTTTGCATCAAGTCTCATGTCATTCTGACAAGTATTGAGTGAGTTGTGAGCATTTTAGTGGATTTTAGGGTTGCTGGTTTTGCATTTAAAGGTGCAGATCTGATTTGATCAGAATCTTAAATCTGGTTTTTGAGAGAAGAAATCAGTTTGGTATTTCCATTAAGCAAGGAGAATTCTATATCTAAATGCTCGTGGAATTGTTCTAACTCTATGCTCTTGGCAGGCGAATTCTCTATCATATTGTAAGCTGACAGTAGTACTGGCAGCAATTCTTAATCTTGCTTAATTATCTGATTTGTAATGCTCATCTTTACATTCTGTAATTGCATTGTAATTAATTCATCTCCGCCCTATGGTAGCTACTATCCCAGTCTGGGTTAGAAAGCACATTCTCGGTGTTGAGTATTTCCAGCTTTCAGCATTGTCTTTTCAAGCATTGTAATGTAATCACTCCGTCATATGGTCGCCCCTCACTCCGTATTGGATTGGGTAGCACATACTTGACGTTGAGTTCCCATTCAGCATTTAGGGTAGAAGATCCTCTGACCAATGCTCGCCATCATCGGCGCCATACTGGTTAGAGTTACAGCATAAGCAGTTGTTTTAGATCCTCTGACCAATGCTCGCCATCATTGGCGCCATTCTGGTTAGAGTTGTTTCAGTACGTTTGGGTTTATCTTCTAACCTTAACGGGTACTTGATTGTAATGTTGTAATCTGATAATTTGTGAAAATCGAAAAAATTGGCTCGGAATATTTCAGCAAATAAACGAACACTTGCAAGCACTTAGGAATAGCACAACAGCCAATTTCAAACGTTCAATGATCAATCTTCAACTCTATTCGTGCTTATGCAAGCAAGAAAAAAAGTTCAGCAATAGAGGTAAAAAGTTTTGTTTTTCATTCACAAGTTGATAAATGAGTTTGTTTTGCCTATTAGATGTTTTAGGAGGCATGAATTAGGGTTGGAGGCATTTTTAATGTCTAAAAGTGAAAATAATAAAAAAAAATGCAAATTGCATTTGAAACCTGCGGCTAGGCATGATTGGGGGTTGGGTTCGCCCCAAGTCTAGTAGGGCCAAACCCTGTCCGGACCCACAAGGAACCGAACTCAAACCCCAAACCCAGACCCTGCCCTTCAAACCCACAAACCGATAACATAGTATATATATATAAAGCAAGGAAAAATTTGCATTGGTTAGAAATTCATAACAACAATAAATTGCAAGCTACAACCTACTCTCATAAGACCGATTACAAATGAGAAATATATATAAACCTGACCTCGAGGAAAAAGCACCAAAGTTCATCCATAAGCTTTACAAGTTGTCATTGATTGAGCAGCAATTATACAAGAGCTATGCCAGAGCTAGGAATACACTATCCTCCACACCAAAAACATTATTGTCATCCTATACTCCCAAGCCAAACAACCGATACTCACACCACCTCTAATTTCCAAGCCAAGGTCAATACAAGCAGCAACTAGCATTTAAATCCACACCAGCTAGAATATGAATCACGCTGCCCAAAAGACTCAAGAACAACACTATAATATTGCCACACCCAACTGTAGGAGTCTCACAATATGTAGTCACTTCACACATCTAGTAGTGAATGATAATAGCAACTATTATTGGGTTCAGAATTTGTCCCAAACGTGGCTCGAATCTCCCCCTTATCCCACTTGATATAATGTTGACTAGCTAAAGATATCTATTATCCAACCAATCTCATGCCCAACAGGGTATAATTGAATCAATCAGCCCAACAATTTTATCCTTAAATTGAAACTCATTGCCCAGCAATAACCTCAATACTTTCACAATCACTTAAAATCACCACAAGAAGAGATCAAAGGCAAATGATCATTGTGAGAGAGGAGGTTTTGAGGGCTTTGATAGACAAAACATTACAATTTTTTCTGCATCCAAGTTGTGTTTCCTGGTGCAAAATGCTTTCCCCAAGTTTCTTATATTAACTCGAAAAGTACTTGCAAATATTCTAAGAGTTTCGATTCAAGACTTGTAAGAACTTTCCCAAGAGTAAATGAGTGAGTTACTTGGAAAGTTTTTAATTTGCAAGTTGTTTAAGTACCATGAGAGTTTTATAACCATGCTTCCAACCATTGTACCCACACACACATTCATTCATCCCAAACTACTATATAATAAGTATTGCTCCTAGCAATTGTATCATCATTAATCTGCTCATAGAATGTGAGAAATCACAAGGTTCTATAGACTTTATTTATGTGAAGCTATTCAACTTAGGTTATATCAATACAGTAATGATCTTTCCTATATAATTGTGTTAGAAATGATTCTCTACTTTTTGTTCCATGTGATGTGGGGTTATACTGCATATGTACAATGTGTGTTCTTGTGTAGAGGAAACAATGTGCATGGTAAAAATCCCCTCCAACAACAATTGACTAGTATTATATTCAAAACAAAGGGACAAGTATTTTTAATCATAATGTCTAGAATGCCCTATCTCAAAAAGACGAGTTGGACTTGTTGGCATTCCATAAAATAATGTAAGAACCCTGGTGGTTCTCAACCCCGGTGGTTCTCAACCCCGAAACCCTAACTGTAAATTTTGTTTTTGCAAGTTTTTGGGTTTTTTGTATTTTTGAGGTTTTCAGACAAATAGCAAAAAGCTGCGATTTCACTAATAAATGCTTTAAAAATTCAAAATAAATCATATGATATGAAACAGGCGTGGATTTTTCTCAAACATCATAGGCGCATCATTTTATTAAAGATCCAGAGCATTTACAATAAAGAAATATGACAAATAGATTTAAATATGAATTTATTTCAAAAAACCTGGTTTCCTTTTGCAGCCGCCTGAAGGAATGATGAAGGTGTACGGCCAAATAAAATACTGAGTCTCTGATCTCCAAAAATCAATGTTGTGGCTCTGAAAACCCTAGGCGCACCCAGACTGATTGTTAGAAGCTGAGTTCTGAAGGTTCCCACTGGCAGACAAGAAAATACGGCCTGCTGGTACAAGACAGTACGGACTGTACAGCAGCAACAAGAATATAGTACAGCCTCAATAATAACTGTCAAATCTCTGTAAATAGAACCTCTGAGAAGTCGCCTCAACTGCCCAATGATTATTCTCTGCTAACTCTGAATGAATAGATCAATAAATCCAATCTGTAACTCCTGAATGAAGTCACCCAAATGCAAGCTTAAACTGGTATTTCACAGTCTCAGTCTGCCAAATTCCTGAAGAGGTATCGTTCTCCAGAAACGCTTCGTCTGCCAGAAACCCTAAGGTTTGCAAACTCCAATGCTCAGAGCAAAAAGACAAAAGTTGAATAGCATAACATGATGGTTCGATTTTTGTCTTTCTTGAATATATATCCCCTTCTTGAAAATTCGACCCAATGCTCTTTTTTAATAATCATTTAATAAAATGATTTAATTCGCCCTTTTAGACTTAGGAGAAATAATTAATAATTAAATGGCGTCTCATTAAGTGAATAATAATTATTCACTTTATCAAATATTAACTCTTTATTATAAAGTATAAGAAATACTTTATAATAGGCCAAATTAATTAAATATTTAAATATTTCAATAAAGTGACTTTATATAAAGTCAAAATATTAAATATTCAATAATCATTAAATACTCCTTTATTTCTCTCCTCGGCTCCCCATCACCAAACCGAATAACCGGGTTTAATTCGAGCTGAATAGTTGAACCAAAGCCCGCTTCCAAAATAGGCAAAATTTCCTTCCGCCAATCTAACTTTCTAAAAATAGAAAGTATCCGGGAAAAACCCACTGAAGATTTTGCCAAAGCCCAAACCCGAAACAACCGCACATCGAGCTACCAAACACCGAGTAACTGCCTCGTGATGATCCTTCTGCGACACTCCCTCACAAAATTCTAATGAGATCGAAATAATAGGCTAACCTCGTCACCAGCGGCTCTGACTAGGATGGGGACATCACAAATAAGGTGGTTGAACGATACATTTTTCAGCTACAATATATGGCTTCTCTCACATATTTGATGAAATTGAAAAATTTGGGTAAGACCAGAATAAATCTGGATCTCTCAAGGATGGTCATAAAAAGACATTTAGAACTTGAAACTGCAAAGGTTTCATTCATACAGGAAGAGACATATGAGAGACGTGAGAAAATTTATCAGCACATTTAACAAATACATCACACAAGACTAGAAGGCTATAAAGGAAAATTTCAAGGTTGTAGAAGCTGATTCCAGTGCTAAGTTATTAAAGACCAAAGTATCCCTTGCACTTGTAGACAAACTGTTATTCAAGAAGATAGACTGTACTAGATTTTTGGCATATCAAAAGTGATTTTAATGAAGTGCAATTGAAACAGCATCATTTACTTCAACAACAATCGCTGTATCATTATAACCTTGAGCATTTCATTTAGTTGAAAAAATAATATCCATTCAAGGCAAAAATGAAATCAACTAATTTTACATCTTTTGTTAAATTCTATTTTGCAAAATCTTAACATTACTTTCATATTAAATGCTCTTAAAAGTCATGTTGAAAATTTTAAATAAAGGCTAGATATTCACTAAGATAGTGGTTTAGAAAGCATACTTGTTAAGCATTGCGACAATGTTTTCATGAGTTGATGGTGACACCAAAAGTGTGATCGCATTCTTCTGCATGATACATTAATGTGACTGTTACACCACATCAATAGTGATAAATAAGAGATTGCAAAAGTAAATCTGCTCACTAGACATTTCTTTTATATGAAATTTGATAAAGTATAGATACCAATACTTTCAAAAAAATTAGAACAATGTGGAATTTAACTTTTGTTGTTCCATAAAGGATCTGGTTTTTACAGTTCATTGCATGTTTTTGGAACATAAGGAAAGTCTCTTCAATGCCAGAAAATGTATGAGATGGTATAGGCCATCAAATCACAAGTTTTGGAAAGAGAGGATCAAAAATAAAGTTTGCCCGCATTGATGAAATCACTAGTTGCAACAAACAAAAAAAGCGTAAACACAATGGCAAATTCATCTCTATCATAGTTAATTTGTCTCTACCTTGGAGTGGATGGAATTGCTTCTCTATCAAAAGTAATGTATTTATTACAACAATATATGTGTGTGTCCACTAACATTCCAATTCTCAATTTTTCCTATTCTTGGCACATTTTCTCAATCTCCTAGGCTCCCAAAGGTATTGTAAATCTATTTATAGTCTTTGTGGGATGTGTATGAATAATTCTTAGTGGCCTACTGTCATGTCCCCATCCTAGTCAGCACAGCTGGTGACAAGGTTAGCCTATCATTTCGATCCTCGTAGGCTGACAGGAG
>VDFB02192550.1:0-17547 GCA_007258455.2 Sequoia sempervirens | reverse complement strand
GAAATGGGATGGATGGTTTTGGTAATTTTTTGGAATATGTCAATGTTTTTGGTCTTTTGAAAATGTTCTAAGGTTGTTTTTGGTCATTTTTAAAATTTTATGTGAATATTTTAGTTTTCAATTATTTGAGGCTTTTTAGTTATTTTGATTATTTTCCACTATTCTTGCTTAATTTTCTATTTTTATTTTTTTTCTAAATTTTCAAATGTTTTGGGGTTTTCAATGTTTTGACCAAGACCTAAAGGGGATTGACCTAGGGCCTCAAGGGCTTATCAAATATGAGCCTTTCCTACATTATACACATAGAGGCAACGTAGTTTAACTAACTTTGACCAATTTATTGATGAGATATGAAGACTTGATGGATTTTTCAGTTTATTATGACAGACTCCTAAAGGACTGGCCTAGGGTGTCTCGGGGGCACATCAATGATGGTCTTGTGTATGTTTAAGCTCAAAGACGATGTAGTTTGACAATTAGGGATTTTTATGTGTTTTGGACATTTTATATTTTTGACTTTATAGTTTTGTGATGTTTTTAGGCTTTTGACTATACAAGATTTTGATGTTTTTCAATTTTTTTCAATTTTTGTGAGTTTTTTTGGATTTTGATGAGGTTTTATGAAATTTTTTGGGATTTTTTATGAGATTTCAAATAACCTTAAGATATAAAAGAATGATGCATAACAAATTTCCCCTAGCATGATGTGATAGATTAGTTCAATATAGGCAAGACAAACTAACCTTAGGAATGTGCCAGGTAGTACTAAAGGGAATATGATGCTTTACAATATCAAGCTATGATACGGACGCGAATGGGTGATGAAATAAATAGGATGAGTGATGTGATGGATGAATGCAATGTGAAGCATGATAAGCTTAAGATCCAAAGATAGATGAAGGTGCTTATTTATGCAAGGTTCCTGTTTTCCAGGTTTTCACCAAGGTACTTGCCCAAAGTTCCACCAAAGTGGTTTTCACTAGAGGACAATTTTTTTCTTTACTATTTTCAATCCTTTTTCTTATTTTTTTGGATTTTTATCATTTTTTTATTTTTTATTTTATTTTTTCAGATTTACACCCTTCAAGCCTAGGCATAAAATTTTTTGAGATATAGACTGTTGATTGGCTCCTGTAAGGTTTCTCCTTCATGCGTTGATAATTGGTAAGCTCTTGATCCATAACTTGCTATGACAGTTCAAATGGACCCAACCAATTAGGCTCAAACTTTCCCTAACTATCTTGATATGGAACACTCTTATGATTCTACTTGAGGATAGGATCCCCTACTTGGAAAGACCCAATCTTGATCTTCTTGTTGTAGCTTCATTTTAGTTGGTTTTTGTATGCTTGTAAATGATTTAATGCATCAAGATGACACTCATCCAGGAATTCTAATTCATTATGCCGAGACACCCTATATTCTTCATCAGTGATCAAATTCTGAAGTGACTTGCAGTGAGGGAAGCTCGAACTCAATAGGTAGGATGGATTCTAATCCATAAACCAAGTAGAAAAGGGTTGCACCTATATGTGTGTGGATACTAGTTTGATAGGCCCATAGGATAGGGCTTAACTATGGATTCCAGTCACAGCTAGCTTTATGATCATTTTATTTAGGTTCTTAAGAATGGTCTTGTTTGTAGCCTCATTTTGACCATTGCCCTGGGGGTAATAGGGGGTAGAGAATCGATGTTGGATTTTAAATCATTGGCATAGCTTTCTTACATCCTAATTTTTGAAAGGTGTTCCATTATCTAAGATGAGGGCTTATGGAACACCAGAGTGGTAAATAAGGTAATTCAAGATAAACCTGGAGATTTGCTTTCCCATTATATAAGTCATAGGAATGACTTATACCCACTTGGTAAAGTATTTAGTGGTCGTGATGATGAATTTGTGGCCATTAGATGAGGTGGGGGAAATCTTTCCTATGAGGTCAAGCCCCCATTGCAAGAATTAAGCCCAGGGTGCAACCATTGGTTGTAACTCATGAGTTGGAGCATGGATAAGGTCTCCATGCTATTGACACTAGATACACTTCTACACATACTGATGAGCTTCTCTTTCCATGGTCGGCTAGTAATACTCCATCCTCAGTTTAGTTTCTTGGATAAAGTCATACCACTAGAATGGGAACCACAAATACCTTCATGTACTTTTTTTAAGGAAGTCAAGGATTCCTCTTGGTTGAGACATCATAGTAATGTCCCCTCGATTCTTCCATAGTATAGGGTATCACCTAAGATTATGAATTGAGATTCCTTTTTATTGAAGTTTTTCTTTAGGTTAGAGGTGATATCAGATGGGAGGATACCTCTACTAAGATAGGTGAATATATCATGATACCAAGGGGAACCAAGACCAATGATTACACACACAAATTTAGATTCAGTAATTTCAAAAGTTGGTACAAGAAGTTGTTCTACCAAGAATTCACACTAAAGGACGTTGTGTGGCATGTCTAACAAGGACCCAATTGTCACCATGGAATCTGCTGCTTAATTGTTCACACGAGGTATTTGCTCAAAGCTTACACCAATGAAGAATTCCTTCAGACTTTCTAGAATATTCTTATAAGGAGTGAGTTTATAATCCTTGGTTTAATAGTTGTCATTGACTTGGTTAACGATTAGCTATGAGTCTCCCTAGACTTATAACTCTTGTATCTTCTATTGGACCACTATTCTTAGACCCATTATTAGAGCTTCATACTCAACAATATTATTGGTACATGGAAATGATAGCTGGTATGAATTTGGAATACAATCACCTTAAGGGGTGATAAAGAGAATACCTACTCTTGATCCATGTTGAGTATATGATCCATTGAAGTACATTTTCCATTGATCTGCTACATTAAGGAGAAACACTTATTCATCAAGAAATTCTGATATCAAAGGATTCTCTACGTAAATGGGTGCTTCTATTAGTCGGTATGTAATTAATTGTCCTTTGATAGCCTTACACTCCATATACTCTATGTCAAATTCTATCAAGATCATTACCCATTTGGCCATTTTCCCAATGAGAGTTTCTTTAGATAAGAGATATTTCAATGGGTCGATCTTAGAAATAAGCTTGATTTGGTGTGAAAGCATAAAATTTCTAAATTTTTGTGAAGAAAAGAGCACTACTAGGCATTCCTTCTCAACGGATGAGTAATTCATTTCATATCCTACCAAGGTCATGTTGATGTAATAGATGGCTCTTTCTTTTCCTATTTCATCGCGTTGGGTGAGAAGAGCACCTACTATTGTTGATGTAGCTGAAATGTATAGGATCAATGGCTTGTTTAGTATTGAAGGCATGAGAACTAGAGGTGATAATAGGTAGTCCTTGATCTTCTGAAAGGATTTATCGCATTTCTCATCCCACTTATATGTTATCCCTTTATGGTGAAGATGAGAGAAATAACATGGATCTTTTATAATAGTTTTGCTATGAATCTCCTAATGGATTGTAACCTTCCTTGTAGCCCTCTCATCTATTTCAATGTTTGTGGTGGTTCCATGTCTAAGATTACTTTCACCTTTGCTAGATCTATCTCTATCACTCTTTGTGATACTATGTAGCCAATAAGCTTACCTAATGTAACCCCAAAGACACACTTTTTTACATTCAATCATACCTTATACTCTTCAAGCCTATCGAAGATGGGTCCTAATACTTTTGTGTGATCCTTACTTGTTTTTGACTTGACCAAAATATCATCCACATAGTCTTCAACTATTTTATGGATCATATCATGAAATATTAGGGTCATTTCCCTTTGATAATTCACTACAAAGTTCTTTAGCCCAAACAACATCATGTTCCAACAATATGTTCCCCATGGACAAATTGATGTAGCTTTATGTTGATCCTCTTTGGCGATCATGATTCAATTATAGCCTGAAAATCCATCCATGAGTGATATCATTTCATGTCTTGTGGTTAAATTGACAATGATGTTGATGTTGGGAAGAGGGAAATCATTCTTCAAACATGCTTTGTTCAAGTCTTTAAAATCTATGCATATTTTGATGCTCCTAGTGGGTTTGGAGATTATACCCAGTTGGAAACCCACACATGATAGTCAATTGGTTGGATAAATTTGACGTCAAGAAGATTTTGTAGCTCTAGTTGTAAAACCAAGAGTGTTATCTGAGGGTGCATCTTTCTTAATTTATGTTTCACTAGTTTGGCTTAAGGATAGACTACTAAGTGATGTACAACCACTTCAAGATTGATCCCTGGCATATCTATGTATGACCATGCAAATTTTTATCTTCTCTCTTTCAAGAATGTTGCTAAGTTTTTTTCTTCATCTAACAATGATTTAGCATAAAAGGTTATCTTAGGTGCCCCTTTGCATAAGTTATTCAATCAGTAGCCTTTTCCACTACTATTAATTTTTCTAGATGTGATTGTACTAAGGGGAGATCGAATCGCTTCATCCTTGGGAGCCCTGTAGTGAGGTTTTCACCCTTGGATATATCCCTTTCTTTTACTATTTTGTGATCTAAAAAGTACTAAATGTGGTTTCTATTTAAAGATCTACATGTTATTCTATGTCATCAATTTTGTGGACTGAGGGATTTAATTTTCCCTATAGTAATAATCTGCCTAGCTCTCATCAAATCCTTCTTTTTCACCCTATATGGTAAGTTTTGTGAAGTTCCATGAATCTGAGAGATCACTCTAGGCATTGTTTTCAAATATATCTAGAATTGGTGGTCCTTGTTTTTCCTAGTCAATGAGTTGGGGGTATACTAGGCTTAATTCAGTTGTTTGGCCATTTGAGGTGAAATATGTTTTGGATATCATTAAGAGAGAGGTATCCTCAAATAATTCAACAACCTCAAGGGGAAAGTCATCTAGGGTAGTATCACATGATGTTGGTAACCAAGAGGAAGCCTCATCCCATTTATTAGAAGTTCCTTTATCGATAAGATTAACCTTGCTTGTAGTACATCCTAATCCAAGATTCTTTAGACATCTCTCGAGAATGATGGGTTCTAGCAAACCATTGTCATTTTTTTTCTAGTTTTTCATTCTTGTTGTACCCCATTCCCATCATTAGTTGTAATCCTTTATTGTCATCTTCCATGGGAAGAATGGGTATGGGTAGGTTGTCCTGATAGAGCAATTTAGATATATCTTCCTCATTGGCATCTTCTTTGTTCAAGTATCCTCACTTAGTGAAGGTGGTAGATTCTAGTTGCAATGTTTTAGCCACTTTTTTGATAGGGTGTGGTTTCCCATGAGATTTAAGGGAAAGATGTAGCTCTCCCAACACAAAGGTTTCCTTTAGTTTATAATCCCCACAACCATCATCCTTGATTACTTCCTTGATGTTGGGTATGTTCTACACAATGGGTGTTGTGGATCCTAAGGTGGATGCAAGGGAAGATTATTTTTCAACAAATGAGGAGGAAGATGTAGGCCCTTCATCATTCTTAGGTATTTAATGGATCTTATAGAACTTAGCCACAAGGTTCTTGTAATAGTGGAAAGTCTCAGGATCTCCATGGATAGTAACTTCTTTATCCTCAAAAGGAAACTTGACACATTGGTGATAGGTGGAAGCTACAGATTACATGGCATGAATCCATGGTTGACCAAGAAACATGTTGTAGGGGAGGTCAAGATTTATCACTTGGCATGTGGTTTTAGCAATGGCGGGTCCCACTTCGATAGGTAGCTCGATGATGCCTTGCGACACTCATTCTTGATTGTCATTTTCCCTTATGGTTGTACATTTTATTTTTAATAGCATCCTCAGAATAACCCAAGTTATTGACCAACTAAAAGGTGCAAATGTTTAGATTACCTCCATCTACTAAGACTCTTTTAACCTTATTCTTATGAATAATGACCTCAAGGTGCAAAGTGCGATTGTTGGATGGTTGTGTTGGGATATCATGTTCCGAGAAGGTGAGAAGATGAGGGGTTGTGATATTCCCTACCATCTAGCTTGAAACTTCTCTGTATCAATATTCTTGGGAATGGAGGATGCTAACAAAGCCTTTTCCAATATATCCCTATGTGTGGGGGATAGATTCAATAGATCTAGAATAGAGATTTGTGTGGGGGTCTTCTTTAGCTGATCTAGGAGACTGTAGGTACTAGGGTTTGATATTGATGGTGTAGGTTTTCCCCTAGGTTGGGATGAAGCTCTTTGGATTGTAACCTTTCCACATCACCTGGTGACCCCACACTCTACACTAGGTCCTTTGATGGTGACGACTGATATGACATTCTCACAAGAGGCAACCACATTGGAATAGAAATGTCCCACATTAGTGTAATTCTTCCCTTTTCCATTGTCATTCCCTTTATTGTGATCTGGAATTGGATTCTTGTATATCTTGAGGTCTTGGTTACCTGGTGGTACATCAATATTCAAGTCTCCATTTTTTAGAGGTCTTGGAAAAGGATTATTTTCTTCAGTTTCATACAGTTTGACGTTTTATGCCCTTTGATCTTGTGAAAGTCACAAAGATCCTTTTTGTTATACCAAGTTGGTTTAACTTGAGGTTCTTGGTAGTTCTATAAATTGGAGAGAATAATCAAGTTTGATTGTACCAATTTATGCATGACAAAATCAATAGGTTCCCCCATTGGTGTGTATTTGTGTTCAAGATAGTTATTTCTATTGGGGGGTCCTCTTTGTTGGGTGCCAATGTTATTGATTTGGTTATTCTATGGTGGTGGTCTAGTTTTTTTCCATAGTTGGTTGGGTGTTGGTTGGTTGATTTTTGTTTTTCCTAGGAGCACTTATGACACTTTAGCATCCACAATGCCATCATTCATCACATTATTGTTCTTAGCCCAGACGTGGGGCTTGTCATTCGAACTGGTATATGGGAAATTATCTTTATACACTTATGTGTTTCCCTATGAGATTAGAGCTCTCTTGATGTTGAGGACCCTAGGGACAAGCTCATCATTAGCAGTGGTACATTGCATCCTTAAGTGGAAGGATAGCACTGGATCAACATTTTCTATGATAATCCCCACTTTTTGCTTGTCGGGAATGAGCCACTTGCTCTTACTAGCTCTTTACCTCCACCTTTGTAGGAAATTAGCGAAGGATTCTCCTTTATTTTTCTTGAGAGTGTACAATTATTCTAAGCTTACATCCATGTGAAGATTGAAGTAGAAATTGTCTATGAACACGTATTGATTATTTCTTGAAATTTTTTGATCCCTAGAGGCAGCTGTGAAAACCAATCAATTGAAGGGACTGCCAAAATTTGTGGAAAGAGACACATTAAGTAGGAATCATTGTACGAAACCTCCATACACAGGACATGGAATTATTTGATGTCATCCATAGGATTTCCCCTCCCTTTGTATTTATCTAAATTATGGACCTCAAAACCAGGTGGGAAAGGTACCATTGTGATGTTCCTATCAAATGGGTGTGGACACAAGATTTTTTGTGTATGTGGCTTTTTTTTTCCCACTTGAATGTCTTGGATCTGTTGTGTTAGCGCCTTGAAATGTGATGACATATTGAATTGTAAATTTGGTGGAGTATATGTTGTGTATTATGGGATGGAGGATGAGTTATAAGTGTGATTTTGGTATAATGGGGTATTGTATGGTGTGTGAGTGAAGATGAGGGTGACAAAGGTGGCAGTGTATATTCTCCTTGTGTAGTTGGACTAATGACATTTTGTTGGGAGTTATAGTACAAACCTTGTTATTTCTGCACAAGCACTTGTTTTTGTTGTTGGGTGTATTGTTGTTCTAGCAATGCTTGTTGTTGGGCTTGTTGTTGATATTGTTGTTGTTGTGTGACTAAGACTTTTTATTGAGCTTGCTATTGTTGTTGTACGACTAAGGCTTGTTGTTGAGCTTATTGTTAGTGTTGTGCAACTAAGGCTTGTTGTTAAGATATTTGTTGTTGCAGATATTGTTGATAAGCTTGTTATTGTTGCAAAGATTGAGCCTGATCTTATTGTGTTTGTAGGGCTTGAGCTTGAGCTTGTTGTTGTTTCAACGCTTGTTGATAATCCTATTGTGCTTGTTACAAAGCTAGAGCGTGAGCTTGTTGTGCTAGCAATGTGGAAGCTTCTTGTAGTTGGGACATGTGAGATGGGTTTTGGGTGATCATGGAATGAGTGGGTTGTGGGTTGATGATGAGTGGTTGGGGGTTTCTTTGGCTTATCATTCCATGTAAAATTCTTGGTTGGGATGGAGGAATGTAATTTTTGGGCCCCATTTGATTTTGCATGATGTGGGGGACCAATGGGAAAGATGAAGGTGTCATTTGGTGTTGCGATGTCAATGGCACATTAGGACCTTGGGGAAATTGATCAGAAGGGTTCCCTTGATTGATTTTTTGAGGGTTCCCTTGTTTTTTTTGATGTGGTACCAAGGTATTACCTTAATTGATGGGTTTTGTGATTAATGTGTTGCCAACATGTGACCATAGTCATAGTATGAACTAAATATACTAGATCCAAATGGATTTAAACTATATTTAATCCCCTAAGCCATGATCCCAATGAGATATTTGAAAGCTTCAAATACTAAGAACCCATTAAACTAAACATGAAATACACATGAAAACATAAAGGAAACCTATTCTAAGACTTCAAACTTTATCACGTTGGGGGAGTGGTGTCACACTGATGTGGAATGGTTGGCCTTTCCCAATCCCATGGATAATATGAGCTATTCCAATCTATTTTATTGATGAAAACTGATGAAATATGAATGAAACATAGATGGAAAACTAGTTTAACATGATGAAGATGAGTAATAAATGCTAAACTTCTTGATAGAGATTGATGTAATCTATGCTAAATGGAAATAAAGTTCAAAGATGTAATCCATGGATGAAAACTTATGCTAAAATGGATGCTTAAGCTAATATGGATGAGTATTAAGCTAAAATTCTAAAAATGCTAAATGTGGATGTAAGTGAGTATAAATTTTAGCAACATAACTTTACTCTAAAAAGGTGGATCCATTTCTCTCCAAATGGTGAATATTTATAGGAGATAAAATAAAGAATCAAGAGATCAGATTGATTTGATCCATCAATGGTTAATATTGAATGAAGGGGGAAACATGGATCAAGTATTCTCATCAATCAATGAGAATCAAAGATCACATGGATCAAAGAAAGCATCAAGGTCTCATAATGATTCAAACAAACACACTTTGTAACAACTTTGAAAGTTTGTTACAAAGTTTGTTTGAAAATAATCATTCTCTTTTTAGAGCCAAATAGGAGAATATTCCTTTGGAATATTCCCTATGCAAGTGGATGGAGAGGAAATTAGCAATTTAGTAATTAAAACAATTTTAATTGTGCAAGATGATGAGTGATAGGATATCTATTAAATAATTGACTTATTTAATAAAAAGGGAGTCAAAATAACATTTAATTAGATATAATATAGGATAATTTAATTAAATGAGAGGAATTAGGGGGTTAAAATTAAATAATTTGATTTATTCAATTTAAATGGGATGAAAGGTGAAGGTGAAAGGGGGTGAATTAACCTAATTAAACCAATCAGATTAATAAATGAAAATGATGCATCTAATTAAATAACTAGGCTTATTTAATCAAACAGGAAAAAAGAGGATGCATTTTAGGAGGAAATGATGTTAGTATATCAAATTCAAGCGTGTAGTACCATTCAAGACATTTTTAAGTGTCTACACAAAGTATCTCTCTATCCATATCTTTCGCTACTTCTATCTCCTTATCTCTATATCTATCGCCTATCCCTCTCTCTTTGTTGGAATTCTGAAATTAGGTTATAACACACTCATGTTTGTTGGAGTCCCCAAAAAATGATAAAAAGGCATTTCCATCATGTGATTTAGGACACACATGCTCTATTATTCTATGCAATCTATGCTTTATCCAACATAGAAATGGGCTTTTCATGGTGTTGAAAAATATCAATTATTATTTAACAATTCCACCAATTTGTTTGCTTTGTCAACATAGAGAAACTAAATTGCATGTTTAGACTAAGTTTGATTCTATAAAATAATATTTTCATGCTCCTAGTGTTTTTATGA
This sequence comes from Sequoia sempervirens, assembly GCA_007258455.2. Taxonomy (NCBI): domain Eukaryota; kingdom Viridiplantae; phylum Streptophyta; class Pinopsida; order Cupressales; family Cupressaceae; genus Sequoia; species Sequoia sempervirens. Next base: position 7,510 of record VDFB02192550.1, on the reverse strand, counting down.
GGGGAAAAATAGGTTTTGAAGGGGCCCTAAATCCCTATACAAAAGAACACCGCGGGTCCAAACCAATGGATTTTGAAGGGACCCAAAACCCTATCACATAATGTTTCCTATAAAGATAGCATATCCAACCAATAGCAAAAAAACAATAGTCTAAAGGAAGCTAAACAAAAGAAACCTAACTTCTTATAATACTAAGGCCATAGCCATAAAACAAACGTACTCAAAAAAATAGCAATCTTGAGCCAAAAAACTACAAGCGAGAGCCTTCAGTTCAATAAATACTTTTTAATTGATACCTTTGATGCAAATCCAAGATCTCATCACCATCCTTAATCTCCACCTCAATAGCATAAAAAGGATTAAAATCTAATAAAAGGGTAGCAAAATCCCCCTTACAGCAACTCCCAACTTCTCCAGCAAAAATAATCTTCACCTCAATAGGAGAAGTGGGAGAAGAAGCCACTTGCAGAAGATAAAAACCCCAACCTCTTCCACAAGAATAGTCTTTGCCTCAATAGGAGAAGCAATCAAAGAAGTTGAGGAAAGAGAAATCGAAGCCCACATAGGGTAACCATAAACTTGGGTAGATAGAACCCCATCATCACCCACAACGACAATCATCACCTTAAGACCAAAAGCCTTAAGGTCAACCAGCATGGTCTTGGGAAAACCCACCAAAAACTAGCCCAGGAACATAAAACTAGGTGAAAGGGTAGAAAAATCTCTCTCAAGTAAACCTAAACCAGAAGTCTCTAGGATAGCTAGCATGGTCATAGAGAATTCCACCGATAGACAATTCTATAGCAGAACAATAGCCTTCATGAACCAAGTCAGTAGATAGTGGACTAGTTGCTCCAAAATAACATTTCTAAAGAAACACCCAAGATAGGCCTCAACAAAAAAGTTATGGGAGAGAGGACCCTCCACCAAGGGACAAAAAACTATTCAGTATCCCCAAGACCTATAAAAATAAAGCCTCCAATATTGGGTATCATATGTCATTTCCCATGAGAACCTCCACACAGGCCAAAACACCCAAGCTAAAACCAAAAGGTTTCCCATGCATATCTCACCTACAAATAGCAAGGTAATGAGGAGGACACAAGACCTAGTTAGAGCCTAGCTCACCACAACAAGCTTCCAAACAACTCTAGTAGCAGAGTCATTAAAATCAATGCCATCAACTTTCACTAAGCCAAGAAGAGTAGAGCACGAAAGCCCAAAACCAACCTCAGTAAGAATGATGCCTCCCGCAGTCACATCTTCCATAACCACAATATTTATCTTACCCACAACAACACCTCCAACTCCAAACAAAACCAAATAGATCCATTTGAAGGGAGCAAAAGCTCTATTGTCGTCTTCATCATCGTCCTCTAATATAGAGCTCTCACCCTATATATTTGAAACCCCTAGTGTTGTAATGATAATTATCATGTTTTTTTATTTAAATTTAATAATATAATCATTGTATTTTATTTTATTTTACTAATTATATTAGCTTCATATAGAATTCAACATTGAATACTCCTCAAAATGACTCTAAGGAGGAAGCTCGTGAGGATTATGAATCAAAGGGGGGGAATACAGATGAAAAATAAGAAATGGATGAAGTTAATGAGTAGGAAGATGTATCTCGGAAACTGGGGTGTTGGAGATAGAAAATATTGCTCGTCTTCTCCAAGGTTTGAGGAAGAAAAGGAAATGGATGATAAAAGGATTTCTTCACCTATTATGGAGCAAGATTTTATGGGTAAGGAAAAGGTTGAACTAACTAAACTCTTGAATCAAGTGCAAGAGTTGGAAAAGAAAATTGAAGCTAATAGCAACCAAGAGAAGATAAAATAGATGGAAAATTCCTTCATTAAAATTATAGATAATAGAAGGTATTATCAAAAAGGAGGTTATGGGGATGGTTTCAAGGTAGTCCAAACTAACAAATAAAAAAATAGACTAAGGATAAAGACTCTCAAAGTGAGGAGGATAAGAAAAAAAAGGAGTTATTGAATGAGGAAAAGGAACCATGGGAGGAGTTTCTAGACTCCCTTATTTTTTATTGAAACTTGATTTATTAGTTTAACATACTTGTTCCGGCTTGTTGCTTGTTTGTTATTTCTAGTTTTCTTTTTTTTTTTGGTTATATTCGGCATGTGTTCCCTTTTTTTTATGTTTAAGTTGTTAATATATTGAAAATTTGGTTTAGTGGTTTATGAATCTAATCAAAGAGACAATAATACTTGGGCTGTTAAAAGACTCCAAATTTGAGGGGCCAAAACAAAAGGCAGATGATGAATGCAACTGCAACCAACCCAAATTTTAAGGTACATTTTATTTTCTATTCTAATCTTTGTGTAATACCCTCCACTTTGGAGGTTTGATTTCGGCAATATTTCTCAAGTATGTCTGATTATGCTTATGATGTGACTATGAACTTAGTGATTGTTTGATCATGAACTGTTTGGTGATGCGCATGTTATATCATGATGCAACGATTGTGTCTGAACATGCTTTGACTTTGGAACTTGATTACTTGTGATCGTGATTGTTAAATGATGTTAAGTTATATGTTGATGTGATGTGATCTTATTATGATGTTATCCTTATGACATGATTTGGAGTAACTTAGAAGATATCTGATTAAATGATGTTTTATGCTATTGATCATATCTTTGATGTTAGATGCGTCAGTTAGTGATATTGTATTGGTGAAAGGGATGGATTGTATCACTCATTTGCGAGCGCCCTACAATTTTGAGATTCCCTCTTCATGGTGTGTTTGATCATAACATACATATATATTTTGCATGTTCGACATGTTCTTTGTTGCAGGTTGGCAGGTACATAACATCGACTCCACCTAGCTTCACAGGTGTGAGCATGTCCATTTACCAACGGTAATCGACAGAGATAGTAGCTAGGTTTGTGCCAAGTCAGCCACCCTAGCCATAGCGTGGTTGTCAAGCGTCAGCCAAAGGTCCACTGCAATAATTTCCCTTTGAGTATTTATTTAATTTCAAGTTTTAAATTTATTAAATGGCTTGCGTAGTTTAATTAATGATTAAATATGTGTTTAGTTGCAATGTTGAAATGCGATTTATTTTATTGATTTATTTGATGAAATTAATAAAATAATTATTGGGTTATTGATTGATTCGATTAATTAATGAAACTAGATTTAGTTTATTAATTAATTAGATTAATAGTGATATAATAAATGATAAGTGTGTTTTAATTTCACTTTTGAAAATCATAGAGGAAATAAATTCTTTGCAATTTGAAATGCCCTTTGTTTTAAATGAAAATTTGGAAAATGCAATGAAGTTTGAATCGCAACAAATTAGTTTTGAATTAAAAATTAGAAATTGGTTTTATGAATTAAAATTAGATGTTGGTTTTAGGAACTAAAAATTGTGAAGTGGGTTTTATGAATTAAAAATTAGAAGTGGCTTTGAATTAAAAATTAGAAAGATTCCCACATGTATTTAAAAATATATATTTTGGGTAAGTGGGATTTAAGTTTTGACTAAAATTGGGAAAACCCTATTATGAAAAAAAAAAAATATCATCCAAGTTTAACTTTCAATTTGGGGAAAATTGGCTTGGCTATGGTTTTGCTTGGAATTGTGAAGGAGATGGAGATTTTTTTTGCTTGAGTTGGATTCAATGGATGAATTGGAAAACTCCATGGTTGAAGGCTTCAAGTCTTGGAGGAAAAAAAAATCAAGTTCCTCTTTGTTCTTACTTTGTTTTATTTTGAAAATAGATTAGATCCTCTTCATGCTATTTAGAAATCTTGAAATGTTGTTTGAATCCAATGAAACCCATGAGTATTTGTTTGAAAACTTGCATTTTGTGGTGGGATTTTGAAATGAAAACCAAAAGAGTTTTGTTGTCAAAACAAAAATCTAAACCCTATGGTTGTGTTGAAAAATCCATTGTTTGTTGCAAGATTTTGTTGGGAAAATTTGTTTGAGTTTTGGCAAAATGTATTGCTCATTTTCTCAATTTGAGCTGGAAATGTTAATTGAAATTTCCCCATTCAAAGGAAAAATATTTTGTTTACTTTCCCTGTTAAATTTTCATTCCTCGGGTTTCATACCCGCAAAAGGAAATGGGAATTCCATTGAAAACAAAAATATAAGCGCAAATAATGAAGTTTAACCCATAGATATTAAATTTACAGTACAAATTAGATGCAAACAAGTAACGAGAAAAATAAAGAAGAATAACATAACAAATGAAAATACACAGATTTACATGGTAAAACCTTGACAATTTGCCAAGGAAACATCTACGGGGCAAGTATTGGTAATCTTATTGCTCAGAGAAAAAACAATTACATCTGCAATCTTCACAGCTGTAGCAAAATTGTTGTACAATTCACCACTCTTTTCCTTCAAGAGAACAAATATTTAAAACCTCTTGAAGATAACAATGAATCTCTCAACATAGAATAAAAATCAGATTTATTCTTTCAAAGATAATTGAAATCTTTCTTCCGAAAGCAAAAAACTGTTCTTTTTCTAAAATAAGAGAAAGATTGTTTTATTGTTTTAACAATCTTGTTTTTTTCCTTGTTGTGATTGATTTTCACAATATTTTTCTTGTTGTCACAATCCAACAATCTCCACCTTGACAACAATTTACCTAATACTTGCCCAAGCCCATGCATCACCCCTTTTGCAAACCAAGAGAAGCCACACTCCATTTCAGCTTCTCTACCAGTACTGGTTTAGTAAACATATCTGCATAGTTTTTAGGTGTATGAACCTTTTCAAGGGTTACTCCACCTCCATCAATAACCTGTCTTACAAAATGGTACTTAATTTCAATATGCTTGGTCCTTTTGTGATAAGCTAGATTTTTGGCCAAATGGATAGCACTTTGACTATCACAAAATATAATCACTTTGTCCTGCACTTTTCCAAGCTCACCCAAAAGACCCTTCAACCAAATTGCCTCTTTACATGCATGTGAGACAGCCATATACTTTGCCTCAGTTGTGGATAAAGCAACTGTTTCTTGAAGCTTTGACATCCAACTAATAGCTCCACCTGCAAGAGTAAAGACATAACCCGAAGTGGATCTCCTTTTATCCAAATCACCTGCAAAATCTAAATCAACATAACCACATACTGAATCACTACAACCATTATAGGTGATACAATAATCACTTGTGCCTCTAAGATACCGAAGCACCCATTTCACTGCTGCCCAATGCTCTTTTCCTGGATTTGCCATGTATCTACTAACAACACCAACTGCATGTGAAATATCTGGTCTCGTACATACCATCTCATACATTAAACTTCCTACTACATTAGCATATGGTACATGAGACATATAATCCTTTTCTTCATTATTACTAGGACATAAACTTGAAGAAAGCTTAAAATGGGAAGCTAAAGGGATATTTACTGGTTTCACATTTTGCATACCGAATCTTGTGAGGATTTTCTCCACATATTTCTTCTGTGATAACCAAAGCTTACCATGTTCCATGTCTCTATGTATTTCAATGCCCAAAATTTGTTTTGCTACTCCTAGATCCTTCATATCAAATGTCCTAGCCAATTGAGCCTTCAACTTATTAATTTCAACCATGATTTTGCTTGTTACAAGCATATCATCAACATATAACACCAAGATAATGAATAAACCATTTTCCAAACTTTTAAAGTAAACACAATGGTCATACTCACTTCTTGTGAAGTTTTGGCTCACCATGAAGGAATCAAACTTCTTGTACCATTGCCTGGGTGATTGCTTCAGGCCATACAATGACTTCTTGAGTTTGCAAACAAATTTCTTGTTGCGATCTTGAACAAACCCTTCTGGTTGTTCCATATATATCTCCTCATCCAAATCTCCATGTAAAAATGTTGTTTTAACATCTAGTTGTTCCAACTCAAGATCAAGTAATGCAACTAATGCTAAAACAACCCGAATAGAAATAAGCTTAACAACTGGTGAAAAAATTTCATGAAAATCAATACCTTCCTTTTGAGAATATCCTTTTGCTACCAGTCTTGCCTTGTACCTTTCATTTTTATCATCAACACCCTTCTTCAGTTTGTAGACCCATTTGCAACCAACAACTTTCCTACCCTTTGGAAGTTCTACCAAGTCCCATGTTTTATTCTTCTCCAAGGAATTGATTTCTTCTTTCATTGCTATTTTCCATTTAGCATTTTCAGTGCCATCCATTGCTTCATGATAACAACTTGGTTCCCCATCATTAGAAATCAAAGCAACAGATGAAACAAAATCATCATACCTTTTAGGAGGATTTCTGACTCGTGTAGATCTCCTTAGAGATGGTTGTGGTATTTCCACATTTTCCTGTATATTTCCTGCATTCACATCTACATCTTCATCTTCAGAAGCTTCTTCTTGCTCCCTATCTTTTGTAGATGGTTGAGTTTCCAACTGAACTTGTTGATATTGAGGTACTTGTTCCTGCTCCAAATCAACTTCTACAATGTCTGATTTTATTAGAGAAGATTCATCAAACACTACATCTTTGCTAATGATGATCTTTTGGGTAGTAGGATCCCACAATCTATATCCCTTAATTCCATCACCATAACCAACAAAAATGTATTTCTTAGATTTGGGGTCTAATTTAGAACGCTGATCCTTTGAAATAAGAGCATATGCATCACAACCAAAAATTTTCAGATTTGAATAATTACATGAATGACCTGTCCATACCTCTTCAGGAATCTTACAATCTATTGCAACTGATGGTGATCGATTTATCAGATAGCATGCTGTATTAACTGCTTCTACCCACAACTCTTGCTCCAACTTGGCATTACTAAGCATGCTCCTTGCTCTTTCTAGAAGAGTCCTGTTCATGCGTTCAGCAACACCATTTTGCTGAGGAGTGTAAACTGTGGTTTTATGCCTTTCGATCCCAGCTTCCTTACAATAATTTTCAAACTCCAATGATGTGAACTCACCTCCATTATCTGTTCTTAAACATTTGATTGATCTACCAATATTCTTTTCAACCAAAGCTCTAAACTGCTTGAATACACCAAACACATCAGCTTTACTCTTAAGAATATAGACCCACACCTTTCTAGAGTAATCATCTATAAATGTCACAAAATATGAAGCTCCTCCAAAAGAAACTATAGGGGATGGTCCCCAAACATTTGAATGAATATAGTCTAGAACACCCTTACTTGTATGACTACCTGATTTAAACTTCTGTCTACACTGCTTTCCAAAGACACAATGCTTGCAAAAATTCAAATTCAAAGACTTTAAATTTGGAAGTAACTTATGGTTTACTAGTACCTTCAGCCCTTTCTCGCTCATATGACCCAAACGTTGATGCCATAAATGAGTAGAATTATTTGTTTCCTTAGATACCACCGCTGCTTCATTTATCTCAGTATTCCCATTTAGCCTGTAAAGGTTTCCAACTTTTGTAGCCTTCATGACCACCAAAATTCCTTTGGATACTTTCAACACTCCACCTTGACCAGAAAATTTATAA